>AWOL01S0005443.1:0-29172 GCA_000715115.1 Nicotiana otophora | reverse complement strand
TTCCCTTTTTATTCAATCAAATAACGTCATCATTCGTGTCGATAAGTACCATCATATAAGGCACTTCACACATAAGGGAAGGAGCTTGAAAAATCATAATCACGTTCTCAAATAGCATGATANTATCCATATCCACAATGTAAATCAATAGTTCCAACACAAATACCACCATATGTACAGCATGGCGTTCGATCTCGGCCCGATCGGCTAAGCCATCTCACTTGAGACATAACCTCTTCCAATTGTTCACTCAATTCACATCTCTTTCCCATCTTTCATTACATGGCACAAACAGCCTCATTTATTAAATAGTTCTTGGCACTTGGGCACATTTTACAATTCAAGTCTTTCCCTTTTTATTCAATCAAATAACGTCATCATTCGTGTCGATAAGTACCATCATATAAGGCACTTCACACATAAGGGAAGGAGCTTGAAAAATCATAATCACGTTCTCAAATAGCATGATAACATGGTAAATATCTAAAATAATTAGGGAACATGAATCTTCCAACCCAACACACTAAGGCAAACAATTCTAGTATGATCAAGTCGGAACTTACACCAAATATTCGGACACCAGGAGTTCGATTCTAGGAAGAAGAGAGTTAGCCATACATACCTCAATTGTGCTACTTTAGACTCTACAATTTTTCGGAACCCTTAGCAACCTCAATCTTTTTGGATGAAGAAATTGAGTGCTCTACTTGAGTATTTCCAAGCTTTGAGTGATGGATGAAGATTAATTGATGAAAATTAGTTCCTCCCTCTAGAACCCTCTCTCTCTCTCACACTAGAAATATCATAAATGAGCTCAAAATAGACTAAATAGGGTATTTTAGCGGAATGGGGGTCGGGTATTAAATTAAAAAAATGGTGCCCCGATACAGGTCTGCGGTCCGCAAAGTGACCGCATAAATGGCCCTCAGGGGCCTGAACTTATGGCCTAGGTATGCGACCAGTAGGCGGTTCGCATACTCGTTCTGCGGTCGCATAATGCACCGCAGAACTTCCTACGCAAAAACTCAAGAGGGATTATGCGATCGATATGCGGTCGCATAATCGACCGCAAAAATGAGCTCAAGTTGGCCAAACTTACTGCTTCACTCTGCGGCCATTATGTGGTCCGCAGAGTGATTATGCGGCCGTATAATGGGCCACAAAAATGTGTTCTTCTGCGAAATATTTTTCTCTCAGTCCGTAGGGTACTGTTCAATCCAAAAAGTTCGAACCGTGGCTCGCAAGCTCGCCACGAAAAATTTTCTACTATAGTAACGCAGGAATCTAACTTGGCACCACAAAACCCCAAGTTTTTGGTTTAAATTTTTTTACGGGTCCTTACAAACCTGAATCTCCAATATATTCATTTCAATTAATTCCGTTGTAGCGTGCAACCCGTTCCTCCAATATATTCATTTCAATCAATTCTATTGCGTCGTGCAACCTGTTCCTCCAATATATTCATTTCAATCAATTATGTTGCGGCGTGCAACTCGTTCCTCCAATATATTTATTTCAATCATTTCTGTTGCGGCGTGCAACCCCTTCCTCCAATATATTCATTTCAATAAATTCTATTGCGGTGTGCAACCCGCTCCTCCAATATATTCATTTCAATCAATTCTTATAAAATAAATTACTTCAATAAATGCAACAATTATTATGAAATTATAAGACAACAATCATACAATAATTATGATTTATTAGAAATAAATGATGACAAATAGCAATTAATTATGGAAATTAAGGATGTAATAGGCAATTTAATAATTAGTATGCTAAATGTCAAGTAGAAATTAAGTCACATAAATCAAATAAGCATGTAGCAATTATAGCATGGATTCAAGGTATAATATTGTGCTAGGAATATGAGAAAAACAAGTAATACAATAATTAATTCATGATTTAAAATAATTTATGATTTTCAAATAATTATACAAACAATTAATTTGACGATGTATAGACACTCGTCACCTTGTCTATGCGTCGTTCACATGAATTTCACATAACAAATAATTCAAGGGTTCTATTCCCTCAAGTCAAGGTTAATCACGACACTTACCTCGCTTCGCAACCAAATTCAAGTTTCTAATACACCCTTGCCTCGCGAATTAGTGTCCGAAATACTCAAATCTAGTCATAAACAATTCAATATACTCAATACAAATCGTAGGAATTAATTCCATATGAATTTACTAATTTTTCGGATTAAAATCCGAAATTCATCTAAAAAATCATGAGTGGGACCCACATCTCGAATTCTGGAAAAGCTTACGAAATTCGAACACCCGTTCCGATACGAGTTCAACCATATAAAAATTATCAAATTTCGACATCGGATTGACCTTCAAACCTTAATTTTACATTTTTGAAAGATTTTATAAAAATCTAATTTTTCTTCCATAAATTCACGGCTTCATGATATAAATGAGTATTGAATCATGGAATATAATCAATATAGGATAAGAAACTCTTACCCCAATGAATTTCTTGAAAACCCACAAAAAATCGTCACAACCGAGCTCTCAAAGTCCAAAATGTGAAATAATACCCAAACCCTTGGTTATATAGTACACAATTCTGATTTCCCAATGTGCGGTCTGCACATTTTCAAGTTCTGCAGCCGCACAATTTTGAGTGCGGCCGCATTTCACTGTGAAAACTTACCAGGCTTCGGTAAAATGCCTATACCTTTCTGTACAAATGTCCAAATGCTTAATCCTATAACATTTTGGAAACTAGATTCAAAGGGCTACAATTTTCGATTTTGAATCATCTCCAAATTCGTTGTGAATTAAATGATATAAGCCTCCGAAGTCGGACCATCGAATCTGCAGAACCCCTGAAGTGCGGCCGCACACAAAATTGTGCAGTCCTCATTTTTCCTCTGAAGTGCGGCCACACACAAAACTGTGCGATCCGCACTTGCCCTATGCGGTCCGCACTTTTCCTATGAAGTGCGTCCGCACTCAAAATTATGCGGTCCGCACTTTTCCAAAAGTTCCAGAACAACATTAGAGTGCCGAAATGCCCGGATTCGCTCAAAACTCACCCCGAAGCTCATCGAGCCACTCGCGATCCCGTTCCTTTATACCAACCAGTTCCGTAACATAATACGAACTTACTCGGGGTCTCAAATCACATCAAATATTATCGAAATTACAATTCACACCTTGATTCAGACTTAAGAGTTTCAAACTTTTCCTTTGACAAAACTTGTGCTGAAATATGTTAAATGAATCCGGAATGACTTAAAATTTGTCACACAAGTCATAAATGATATAATGGAGCTATTCCAATTTTCGAAATCGAAATCCGATCCTGATATCTAAAAGTCAAATCCGTGGTCAACTTTGGAAATCTTTAGCCTTTAAATTTCTAGTTTCCGTTAAATGGACATAACTTGAGTTAGGGACCTACAAATTAAATTACGGGCATACGCCCAAGTCTCAAATCACGATACAGACCTTCCGGAATCGTCAAAACACTGATCTGAATTCGTTTGGTCAAAATGTTGACCAAAGTGCACGCGCAAGTCGAGGAATATTGACCAAAGTGCGCACGCAACTGATCCGGGTTCGTTTGCTCTATTTCACATTTTAATCAATTTTTCATATAAAACTTTCCGAAAAATTATACAAACTGTTCACGCAAGTCGAGGAATCATAAATAGTACTTTTCGAGGTCTTAGAACATAGAATTAATTATTAAATATAAAGATGACCTTTTGGGTCATCACATTCTCCACATCTAAAACAAACGTTCGTTCTCGAACGGAACTAGAAAAGTACCTGAGCTGGTGAAAAAATGTGGATATTTACTCCACATGTCCGACTCGGACTCGCAGGTAGCTGTCTCAATTGATTGACCTCTCCATTGTACCCGAACTGAAGGATAACTCTTAGACCTCAACTGCCGGACCTGCCGGTCTATAATAGCTACCGGTTCCTCTTCATAAGTTAAATCTTTGTCCAATTGGACTGAGATGAAATCTAGTACATGTGATGGATCACCATGATATTTTCAGAGCATAGACACATGGAACACCGGATGAATAACTGATAAACTAGGTGGTAATACAAGCTTGTAGGCTATTTCGCCCACCCTTTCAAGAATTTCGAAGTGTCCTATATACCTAGGGTTCAACTTGCTTTCTTTACAAACCTCATTACACCTTTCATAGGTGAAACCCAGAGAAATACTCTTTCTCCAACCATGAATGCAATATCACGAACCTTACGGCCAGCATAACTCTTTTGCCTAGACTGAGCTGTGCGAAGTCGATCTTGAATAATTTTGACCTTATCCAAGGCATCCTGTACCAAATTGATACCCAACAACCGAGCCTCTCCCGGTTCAAACCAGCCAACTAGCGATCGACATCGCCTTCCGTACAATGCCTCATATGGAGCCATTTGAATGCTCGACTGGTAGCTATTATTATAATCAAACTCCGCAAGTGGCAAGAACTGATCCCAAGAACCTCCAAAGTCTATAACACAAGCACGAAGCATATCTTCCAATATCTGAATAGTACGCTTTGACTGTCCATCTGTCTGTGGATGAAATATTGTACTCAAATCAACTCGTGTGCCTAACTCACATTGTACAGTCCTCCAGAAGTGTGAGGTAAACTGCATACCTCGATCTGAAATAATAGACACGGGCACATCGTGAAGGTGGACAATCTCACGAATGTAAATTTCAGCTAACTGCTTTGAAGAATAGGTAACTGCCACTGGAATGAAATGTGCTGACTTGGTCAACTTGTCTATAATGACCCAAACTGCGTCAAATAGTGATACGCTCCTACTTCCACTCATGAATTTCTAACTTCTGAAGCAAACCACCAGGTCTCTGATGCTCGTACTTAACTTGCTGACAATTCAGACACCGAGATACATCTGCAACTATATCCTTTTTCATTCTCCTCCTCCAATAATGTTGCCGCAAATCTTGATACATTTTGGCGACACCCAGATGAATAGAATACCCACTGTGGGCCTCTTCAAAAATTAATTCACGAAGCCTATCCACATTAGGAACATAAATACGACCATGCATCTGCAGAACTTCATCATCACCCACATTAACCTGCTTGGCACCACCCTGCTGCACCATGTCCTTAAGGACAAGCAAATAAGGATCATCATACTGTCGCTCTCTGATGCGCTCATATAAAGAAGACCGAGCGACTGTGCAGGCTAGAACCCGACTGGATTCTGAAATATCTAACCTCACGAACTGATTGGCGAAAGTCTGAACATCAACTAGCGGCCTCTTACTAACCGGAATATACGCAAGGCTGCCCATACTCACAACCTTTCAACTCCAAGCATCGGTCACCACACTGGCATTTCCTGGGTGATACAAAATGGTGATATCATAGTCTTTCAACACTCCGACCATCTTCTCTGCCTCATATTGAGATCGTTTTGTTTGAACAGATATTGTAGGCTACGATGATCAGTAAATACCTCACATGAGACACCGTAAAGGTAATGCCTCCAAATTTTCAGCGCATGAACAATGGCTGCCAATTCTAAATCATGAACATGATAATTCTTCTCGTGAACTTTCAATTGCGTGACGTATATGCAATCACCCTGCCATCGTGTATCAATACTGCACCAAGCCCAACGCGAGATGCATCACACTACACCGTATAAGATCCTGAACATGTGGGTAATACCAATATTGGTGTTGTAGTCAAAGCGGTCTTGAGCTTCTAAAAGCTCAACTCACACTCATCTGACCATCTAAA
Source organism: Nicotiana otophora (assembly GCA_000715115.1). Lineage (NCBI taxonomy): Eukaryota > Viridiplantae > Streptophyta > Magnoliopsida > Solanales > Solanaceae > Nicotiana > Nicotiana otophora. The sequence goes on along the minus strand of AWOL01S0005443.1, from coordinate 23,408 downwards.
TGGGGCACCCTTCCGGGTCAATCTGGTCTTAATAGTTATTCATAATCAATTACGGAATCATCAATTAACTTCATGTTAACAAAAATATCGTTTCAAACCTTCACAATACTGATAATGAGATGCGAGGCATGAAGACCTCATAATTATTTACCCGAATTAACGAGTTACATTTAACGCCACCTGGGCGGGCACCTACCTCGTAGGTTAAAACTCAATAATACAACACGAATTTGGAAAGTATTCACAGAGAATTTCATACAAGAATTTTTAAATAAGCCTAATAGGCATGACTCCCTATTATTGTTATAGTACACATTTAATTTCACAAGGGAGAACTTAAACACAAGAATTTTCCTCATAAGGATCTCGTCCTTATATAACTTCCACGGCAGCTCGTAGCCCGATTTAAACATATCAAATTATATTAAAATGCGTGGATCTCGTCCTCAGTTCTGAATCACAAGTAATGTGAACATCGTGCCAATCGAAAATTTCAATTTTCTCCTTTTAAATAATTTCGTTTACCCAAAATCACAACATATAATGAACCCCACAACGGTAGGGCATATAATTCATAATTTGTAATTAATTATCCAAAAATTACATCAAAACTTACCGAAATAAGTACCATAAAGCCACTTTTATCCTTGCAGCTCTTTCAACACGGAATGATAGGCGTAGTTATATCCATAGAATCTCCCAACAGGAGTAAACACATAAGTAGATTATAGAATTACGAAGCTCACTCATAAGTGGAGAACAATAGGATGACTCGTCTCGATACTCAGAATCGAATCAATTTAAGGAAATTATTTCTTTATATTAAATCAAGGTCGTACCTGTAAAGACACCATATGATGTAGCGACCTCCGCCATACCATAAAATAATTATATCAACGGTTGGGCCTCCACCTCTAGGATGCCTTCTACCCTTCTGTCCTTCACCCCTAACTGGTCGTGTGGGTGGTGTAGTAACTACAATGGTCACGTAACCTGAGTGCTTTGATGAAATATGTCTCTCCCAAGTCTCGGGCAATTTTCTCATGATGTGCCTAGTATCACCGCATTCATAACAACCCCTTTGTGGGTTTGGCTTCTCATATTGAGTATGTGCCAGATAACTGAAATAACCATTGTAGGAAACTCATGTCAGTGGTGCATTAAAAGAACTTATTGGAGTACTCCGAGTAATCCGATGTGCGGACTGGGTTGGCCGACTGCCCGAGCCCCCGCCATAATGATTTATACTCATAGAGTAGAATCCATTGAATCCCCCATAACCTCGAGATGTCTTGGTCTCCTTAGTTTCCTTTTTTTCCCCACCCCAAATACGTTCTAATATCTTGGCAATTTCTACCACTAGAGGAAATGAAGTATCAACCTGTAGCTCCTAAGTCTTACAAAATTTTATGATCATAATTGAGTCCTTTAATGAGTCTGTGGACTCGCTCTTTGGCTGTAGGAAGCAAAGTAGGAATATGATGGGCTAAATTATTGAACCTGATGGCATATTCTGACACCGTTACGGTGACCTGATATGCGCCATGCATTACAGAGAGTCCGGGATACAAACTCTTTCAAAAGCATTTTTGAGAACTGAGCCAAGTGGGCGGTGTTGCATTGGATGGTCTGCCCTCTTCATAGGCTTGCCACGAATACCTGTGGATAATTAACTCTCCCAAGGCCAATTTCTTCATTTGTTATGATGACTCAACACTACTGAGCTGACCCATTTCTTAACATACTCTTTGATTCTTCTTTGGGGTAACACTTACCCCTATTTATACACAACGATCACAAAAGTAGAGCTCCATACAGACAAATCTTGGCACGAACCACATAGTCCAGAATCTCGTCAACCACTGTACTTCCTCCAAAGCACCCCAAAATCCGCAATTGTGACGTCCACGCTGAGTAGACCTTCTCTAAATTTAAAGTTGTTTCTCTAACTCCTTTGGTACTAAAGTATAGGATTATTAAAGAGGCGGACATACCGCAAGTCCCAACCTTATCCTCTACAAAATCTCAGGCCTTAAACATGTGTAAATTTTGGGGAACCTTTCAGTACCACATATATACATTTCAGGCCAAAACTGATATAACACATGACCCCGCAATCCATCCATTGATAGTGGAATCCCCCACTTGGCGCGAAGTCATAGGTCACATCATCCGATGATCCACAATGTTAACCTTTACAGCTCATATAAATCAATCAGATGCCAAGGTACGTTGCATCCCCCACATGATTCACTAGATGATCTCTCAATACGTCCACATCTTTAATCGGAAACACACGTTGAGGCAATGTTTGAGCATCTCTGGCTCTCTCGTAGTCCATCTGCGGCATCACGAATCGTCGACGCACAACCGATACTGAGTGCGCAATATCATACACGAGTAGATACAAAGGAATATGAGATATATGTTTCAAGCTAAATCAATGTCGCACGATAAGGAATGAAAGAAGTGTAATTATTCCTAAACTCTGTAGCCTCTGGAAGATAAGTACAGACGTCTCCGTACCGATCCTTCAGATCTACTAAGCTTGCTCGTGACTCGTAAGACCTATGTAACCTAGTGCTCTGATACCAACTGTCACGACCTAAAATTCCCACCTTCGGGACCATGATGACAGCTAACATTTTACTTGCTAGGAAAGCCAACGATAGAATAATATTAGCCATTTTAAAACAATTTTAAACTAATTAATAACAAAGAAATAAATGCTGAAGTAAATTCTAAAATGTAGTGAATAATCCATAATAATAGCGATGTCTAAATAGCATCCCAGAATTGGTGTCACAAGTGCACGAGCTACTAGAATAATACAAATAAAGGTCTCAATGAAAATAAAGTTATCTGAAAGAAATACACAACTATGATAAAGTGGAAGGGGACTTCAGAACTGCAAACGCCATGCAGCTATACCTCAAGTCTCCTGCGAATAGCTGAATCTGAGCAAATCTACTATAAGCCGCTGGGGCCAACTCCGGTATCTGCATAAGAAGTACAGAGTATAGTATGAGTACAACTGAACCCATGTACCCAGTACTTACCAAGCCTAACCTCGACAAAGTAGTGACGAGGCTAGGACAGGTCACTTAAATTAACTTGTACGCAATAACAATAATAACAACAATAATAGAAATAAAACAGGTATCTATTTTCAACAATTGAAGCCAACTCGGCAGTCATAACCAATTATTATTTCAAAAAGTTTCTATTGCGGTACCCGATCCTCCAATATATTCATTTCCATTAATTCTGTTGCGGTGTGCAACCCGTTCCTCCAATATATTCATTTCAATCAATTCTATTGCGGCGTGCAACCCGTTCCTCCAATATATTCATTTCAATCAATTCTGTTATGGCGTACAACCCGTTCGTCCAATATATTCATTTCAATCAATTATGTTGCTGTGTGCAACTCGTTCCTCCAGTATATTCATTTCAATCAATTCTGTTGCGGCGTGCAACCCGTTCCTCCGAAATATTTATTTCAATCAATTNGCGTGCAACCCGCTCCTCCAATATATTCATTTCAATCAATTCTTATAAAAGAAATTACTCCAATAAATGCAATAATTAATATAAAATTATAAGACAACAAGCATACAATAATTATAATTTATTAGAAATAAGTGATGATAAATAGCAATTAATTTGTAATGACCCGGCCGGTCGTTTTTAGAATTTAAGTCACGTTCGGTGACATAAGGACCTGAGCAGCTTCGTGTTATGTGTATTGACTGCGTGCGTAGTTGAATTCAGTTACTGGATGATTCGGAGTGATTTAGGACACTTAGTCCCTAAAACGGAAGCTTAAGTCTTAGGATTTTGACCGTAGTCGGAACTATATGAAAACGACTCTGAAATAGAGTTATGTCGGTTCCATTAGCTCCGTTGGTTGATTTTGGACTTAGGAGCGTGTCCGGATTGTGAATCTGAGGTCTGTAGCTGATTTAGGCTTGAAATACCGAAAGTTGAATTTTTGGAGCTTTGGACCGGAAGTGGACTTTTTGATATCGTAGTCAGAATGTGATTCCGAGAGTTAGAATAGCTCCGTTATGTTATTTGGGACTTGCCTGCAAAATTTGACGTCATTCCGGATTGATTTGATAGGTTTCGGCACGAGTTTTAGAAGTTGGAAGATTTAAAAATTTATAAGTTCGATTCATAGTGCGATTCGTAGTTTCGACGTTGTTTAATGTGATTTGAGACATCGAGTGAGTCTGTATTAGGGTATGGAACTTGTTGGTATGCTTGGACGAGGTCCCGGGGGCCTCGGGTGTGTTTCAGACGAGTTTCAGATGTTTTTCATGGTTCTGAACAGGTCTGGTTCTGGTGTTTTCGCACCTGCGACGCTTGGAGCGCAGGTGCGGCTCCGCTTCTGCATGAGCCTAGTTGCTTCTGCGATCCTTGAGGCCTGGGAGCTTGCTCGCTTCTGCGGAAGCTTGCACGCAGGTGCGAAGGCCGCTTCTGCGGTTCCTCGATCGCATTTGCGAAGAAGCTCGCTTCTGCGCTCGCCCCTTTCACTTCTGCGGTGCCGCTAGTGCGACGTTAAATCCGCAGATGCGGTTCCAGTCCTGGCCAGCTGAGTTCGCAGATGCGGACTCTTTCTCGCAAATGCGAGTCCACAGGTGCGTCTCCTAGTCCACAGATGCGGAAGTCCTGGCAGAAATATTAAGTCGAGGGTTTGGCCATTTTCTTCATATTTTGAGTTTTAGACTTCGGTTTTGGGAGCTTCCTTGTAGGTTTTTCAAGAAAATCGATTGAGTAAGTATTCTTCAACTAGAATTTATTTATTTTCATGATTCTATCTTTAATTTTATCATTTAATTTGTGTTTTAAGTTGAGGAAAAGGGGTAGTTTTTGAAGAAAATTTTCAAAATAAAAAATCACGATTTGAGGGACGAAATGGTATCGGAATTTGATGATTTTAGTATGGTTAGACTCGTGAGTGAATGTGTGTTCGTATTTTATGACTTTTACCCGATTCCGAGACGTGGGTCCGGGTCGACATTTTATGATGGATTTTAGAATTTTTACTAAAATCTTGATTTCATTAATTTGATTAGCCTAATATAGTTGTATTTATGATATGTAATTATTTTGGCTATATTTGAGCCATTCGGAGTCGGATATTCGTGGGAAAGGCATTGTGACCGATTGTTTAAGCTTGGTTCGAGGTAAGTATCTTGCCTAACCTTGTGTGGGGGATTTTCCCCTTAGGATTTGAGTCTTCTATGTTGATTGTAGTCCATGTACGCGAGGTGACGAGTGCGTGCTCAGACTTATTTGTGAAAAGTTGACCTTTTAGGATTCTTAGGTCCTTATATTCACCGAGAATGAAGTTGTTCTTGATATGATTAAGTTCTTGTTTACTAGTTTCACCTCTACATGCTTTAATTAGAATTAATTGCTTCAAGATTCACTCTTATTTGACTTAACTGAAGATTTTACCTCTTCTATTGCCATGCTATCTTTTCATATCTGCTTATCTTTATTTGGAATCATTATTATCTCATCCTATAATTATTCAGTCTTAATTGAGGTTATGATTATCTTACGCTGCTTATCCTTAATTGAATTGTTGAATATCCTTCGTAATTTCTCAATCTTAAAAGAAGTTTAGATATCTTATATCTTAGTCGACTTGTTTTATTTGGAGTTATTTGACTCGTGTTAGCTTCCCTGTTATTGAAATGTTTATTGTGGGATCGTTGCTACATATTAGTTTTCCCTTGTTGAGCTGATCTCTTTACGCCTAACATTCTTTACTGTGGTTATTCCTTGCGATTTGGTTCTACCGTTTCTTGTGATTTAAAGTTCTTGAGTTGATTTACTTGTCGTACTTTATATTATTGCCATTGTTGTTGTTGTACTTGTTGTGGTGATGTACAAGGTTTCTGCCGTGCGATTGTGGTTATTGTGATGCACGAGGTTTTTGCCGTGCAGTTGTTGTTATGGGGTTGCACGAGGTTTCTGCCTGCTATTGTTACTATTTATATTTGCACATGCGGCGTGACAAGGCGATATATATATATATATATATATGTGGGTTGCGCATGTGGCGAGACAAGGTGGGAACATTGTTATGCACGTGTGGCGAGACAAGGCGGGCGCTTACTTTATTATTGCGCACGTGGCGAGACAAGGTGGGATGTGTCAGGGATTGATTTGTGATGACTTGTGGCCTGGGGGCATTTTTGTTGTTGATATTTGTGTAGTGGTATACATACCTGTGTGAGGTTTATCTTGTGAAAGTTGTGAGACAATATTCTACGTGTTGTCCGTTCTTTTTCCTTATTCTTATTTGCTGATATGGACTATGGTAGGACACATACACAATCATACACGTAGTTAAGCACTCTTATCGGATAAAAGGTGTTCTTGATTTTGTTGAGCATAGATGCTCACCCTTGTTTACTTGCCTTCTATGTGAGAATGGCTCTATTGGCACATGAGTCGTCAGTGCAGTTATGAGGTGTTATGAGGGCACGAGATGCCAAGTGTCAGGGTTTAGGTATTGAGACCCGTGAGTTGTGATTTGTTCGAGGTTCGGTATCTCGTGGAGTTGTTGGCTAAAACCTGATGTAAAAGCGGTTGTAGTTGTTGGGTTATTACTTGTCCTTGCTGTATTTGTGATTTTGGATTTAGGTTGTGTTCCATTCACTTTGTATGTGTCATTTTCATGATATTCCGCTGATACTTGTTGTTTCCTTCCTTAATTCTATTACTGTATTGTGAGCCATATTGCTTAGTCCTTATGTAGACATCATACTCATGTTGTTCATATACGTGTACCCGTTTAGTTTATTAGACCAGTAGGTGTCTTGACTATTCCTCATCACTACTCCATTGAGGTTAGTCTTGATACTTACCGGACACCACTGTGGTGTGCTCATGCTACTCTTCTGCACATGTTTTGTGCAGATCCAGGTATTTGTTCGTTAGCTAGCTGTGTGGACTGTTGCTGCAGAGACTCAAGGTAAACCTGCCGCTGCGTTCGCAGGCTTCGGAGTCACCTTCAAGTTTTCATTTTGCACTGTTTATTCTTATTTCTGGACAGTTGTATTTAGAAGTTTTCTAGCAAACACTCTATAGAGCTTATGACTTGTACTACCAGTTTTGGGAATTGTAAGAGATTTCTATTTAACTTGTTAGATGTTATTTAAATAATGTTGTTTCAATTAATGTTAGGCTTACCTAGTCCCTAAGACTAGGTGCCATCACGATACCAAACAGAGGGAAAAATTGGGTCGTGACATAATTGTGGAAATTAAGGATGTTATAGGTAATTTAATAATTAGTATACTAAATGTCAAGTAGAAATTAAGTCACATAAATCAAATAAGCTTGTAGCAATTATAGCATGGATTCAAGGTATAATATTGTGCTAGGAATATGAGAAAAACAATTAATACAATAATTAATAATTTATGATTTTCAAATAATTATACAGACAATTAATTTGACGATGTATAAACACTCGTCACTTTTCCTAAACGTCATTCACATGAATTTCACATAACAAATAATTCAAGGGTTTTATTTCCTCAAGTCAAGGTTAACCACGACACTTACCTCGCTTCGCAACCAAATTCAAGTTTCCAATACACCCTTGCCTCGTGAATTAGTGTTCGAAATTCTCAAATCTAGTCATAAACAATTCAATATACTCAATACAAATCGTAGGAATTAATTCCATATGAATTTACTAATTTTTTGGATTAAATCCGAAATTTATCTCAAAAATATCAGTGGGACCCACGTTTTGAATCCCGAAAAAACTTACGAAATCCGAACACCCGTTCCGATATGAGTTCAACCATACAAAAATTATCAAATTCCGACATTGGATTGACCATCAAATCTTAATTATACATTTTTGAAAGATTTTATAAAATTCTGATTTTTCTTCCATATATTCGCGGCTTCATGATGTAAATGAGTGTGAAATCATGGAATATAATCAATATAGGATAAGAAACACTTACCCCAATGAATTTCTTGAAAACCTACAAAAACGCGTCACAACCGATTTCTCAAAGTCCAAAATGTGAAATAATACCCAAACCTTTGGTTATATAGTGCACAATTCTGATTTCCCAATGTGCGGTCTGCACATTTTCAAGTGCTGCCGCACATTTTTAAGTTTTGCGGCTGCACAATTTTGAGTGCGGTCGTACTTCACTATGGCAGCTTACCACGCTTCGGTAAAATACATATAACTTTCTGTACAAGTATCCAAATGCTTTATCCTATAACTTTATAGAAACTAGATTCAAAGGTCTACAACTTTTGATTTTGAATCATCTCCAAATTCGTTGTGGATTAAACGATATAAGCCTCCGAAGTCGGACCATCGAACCTCCAGAACCCCTGAAGTGCGGCCGCACACAAAATTGTGCGGTCCTTACTTTTCTTCTGAAGTGCGGCCGTACACAAAATTGTGTGGTCCACACTTATCCTCTACAGTCCGCACTTTTCCTCTGTGGTCCGCACTTTTCCAAAAGTTCCAGAACAATATTAGAGTGCCGAAATGCCCGGATTCACTCAAAACTCACCCCGAAGCTCATCGAGCCACTCGAGATCCCGTTCCTTTATACCAACCAGTTCCGTAACATAATACGAACTTACTCGGGGTCTCAAATCACATCAAATAATATCGAAATTATAATTCACACCTTGATTTAGACTTAAGAGTTTCAAACTTTTCCTTTTACAAAACCTGTGCCGAAACATGTTAAATGAATCCGGAATGACTTAAAATTTGGCACACACGTCATAAATGATATAACGGAGCTATTCTAATTTTCAGAATGGGAATCCGATCCTGATATCAAAAAGTCAAATCTTTGGTCAACTTTGGAAATCTTTAGCCTTTAAATTTCTAGTTTTCGTTTAATGGACATAACTTGAATTAGGGACCTCCAAATTAAATTATGGGCATACGCCTAAGTCCCAAATTACGATACGGAGCTTCCGGAACCATCAAAATACTGATCCGGGTTCGATTACTCAAAATGTTGACCAAAGTCAAGTCAGTTGAGTTTTAAAGCTCTATTTCACATTTTAATCAATTTTTCATATAAACACTTTTCAGAAAATTATACAGACTGTGCACGCAACTCGAGGAATAATAAATAGTACTTTTCGAGGTCTTAGAATATAGAATTAATTATTAAATTTAAAGATGACCTTTTGGGTCATCACAGAAAACTCATACTATTTTCGAGAAATTCAAAATTGTCGCCCGAAGTCGGTCGGTAATTTCAATTAGAAATCTGCAGATGTTTGAAATTTTCGACCGAGGACGGTCAGAAATTACTTATTTATTTATTAGTATACCGATCGATTTCGGTCGGTTTGTTACAATTTACAAAGAAATATAAAATTATTATATATTTATATTTCCGACCGATGTTGGTCGCTATTTTGAAAAATAAATAAAAATAATTTAAATAATACCGACTGACTTCGGTCGGTATATTTATTTTTGTTGTCAGTTAAAGTGTTGAATTAATTGATCGGCTTCGGTCGGAAAATTATGACCGCCTTCGGCCGCAACACCTTAGTGACCATTAATTTTTTGACTAATTAAAAACGATCAGAAAGCAGTCGCTTTTCCTTTATTTCCGACCGATTTCGGTCAGTTTTGGTGGACAACATTTGACAGTTTTCTAGTAGTATGTATATAAGATACAAATACTCTTTGATTATACTTTTATGTTTACATCAAATCATGTACTTTAAGAGTCATGTTAAAGTAATTGAAGTAGTACGTTTCCAACTCATCTGGTTTGATTGCAAATCAAGAGAAAATTTTTATATATTTTGGAGGGGTGCTAATGAACATACAACATCAAATTTTGCATAGGCTGGGGTTCTCCATGGGGTCTCTCTTCCAGATATCTTGGAGTGTCACTAAGTGCAAAACGATTATCAGTGGCTCAATGTCAACTCCTGCTAGATAAGATGTTGGCAAAGGTTCATCATTGGACAACAAAACTCATGTCTTATGCAGGAAGATTATAATTAATCAAGAGTGTTATGGTGGATATTCAATCATTTTGGTCACAGATCTTTCCATTGCCAAAAAAGATCATGATGAAAATTGAAACTATTTGTAAGAGATTCTTATGGACAGGGGAAGCTGAAAGTAACAGGAGAGCACTTAGTCATGAAGGGACTACAGAATTTAAACTTCTATCCTTAGATAGTTCTTTTTGTGTTTCCTTAGATTTGGTATTGATTAGTTACCAAGACTTTATATAGTTGGGGCTGCATGTCTAACTATAGAATGATAGTGAAGGATTTCTGTTATACTTGTACATATTTTCCCTGGTAATAAAAATTTAAATTACCAAAAAAAAGTAGTACATACTACTTTTGGTTCATATTTTCTATCTTTTTAAGGTTTATACATTTTTCTCCAAAAATTATTTTTTAATAGCCTTGATCATAATAGTATTTTTTAATTTAAACTAATACTTACGTTTTATGTTATATTATTTAAAATTAGAGTTTTGATGATTAAAAAACATTCAGCTGAAAAATAGGGTGAAGGACCTAGTCCTGCTGGTTCATTCTTGTAGAGAGATGACACTTAATTCTAGCGGGAGTAGGACTCACGTTTGCAAGAGATATTATTTTATTTCGGGCTAGCAGCCTTTCAAATTATAGAAAATCTTGGAGGATCTTTATTGTTAACTTGGAGGGTGAAGACCAAGTTACAAAAAAAGTAGAGTTATATTTTAAAGAAATAAATATATCGTTCTTATACTTCATTTATTTTCTAAGGTTAGAAGATCTTTTTACAATTTTCTTATTTATTTCTAGCTCTTGTTGCTAACGTGTGTCTATATATACTTTGAGATTATCTTCTTGCAGATTTGAGCACCTATATTAAAAATATTGAGAGAGGACAAAGCAATAAACAAATTGTCTGAGCAAGAGAGAGAGAAACTAAAGAAGCAAGCCTTGATATTGAAGAAGCGTTTTTAGAGGTTTTTCTCTTTGAGAGAATTCAAGTCTTAGGCTAGAGTTAGCTGGAGCAATTTTCTATAATCAAAATAATTATAGGCTATCAAGTTGCTAGGACTTAATCTCTTAGGTTGCAAAGAGTTTTATAACTTGAAACTGCTCATTGTTTTAGTGAGGTTTTATTGAGAGAAATCCTAGAGGTGGGTCGTGATATTTGCTCCCTTGACCAAGGAGGTTTTTTAAATCAAAATCTTGTATTATTTATTTTTTAATTATAAAACAATAAGAGAAGAAGAAGAGTATTACAGAGAAAAGTAGGGAGAGAATTCCTATTGATTTAGGATCAATTACAATGAATAGAACCCCTCTATTTATTGGGGAAATGTGACGTAGCCACTAAGTAACAAACTCTAAAATCTCACTAAAAGATAGACATTCACCATAAATAAAATACTATTTATAACACTCCCCCTTGAATGTTTATTTAACAAATAATGTGCCTCATTAAAACCTTAACTAAAATAAAACCCAGTGGAAAATAATTCTAGTGAAGGAAAAAGAGTACACATATTTAACAATATGCCGTTTGATTGCTTCGTTAAAAACCTTGCAAGAAAAACCCAATGACACAAAACTTTGTAAGGAAAAAAGAGTACAACGTGTATTAACTCCCCTTCATTAAACAATCAATTCACACATTTGAATCTTCGTATTCCAATCTTGTGCACCATCTTCAAAAGATCGTTGGTAGAGATTTGATAAACAAATCAGCCATATTAACTTGAATGAATATGTTGCACCTTGAAATCATCATTCTTGATAGATATGTGATGCCTTCATAGAATGTCGTGAAATAGCCTTTTAATATCTTCATAGAGGTAAACATTCTCGCTATCACATTATCATGCTTATAATTATAGCAAGATACATATGTGCACAAATTGTATTTAGGATGAGGTACTTCAGGACCAGGAATTATATATGCTTTAAGTGATTTAAATCTTTCTGAGATTGTCAAATAATTTAAGTCATATAAGCTATATAAATAGACTTTAGATGCATATCAAATTTTTATGGCATGCTAGATATATAAGATAGATAAAAGTGATTGCACATACCTTTGACTTTATACTTTCAAGTGTTTAAACTGCGGGTCCAAAATCACATATCTTTCATATGAAACTAATTCTACTTAAATTGTTTCTCCAAACGTAAGATCCTCATAAATATTTAGTGTTATCATAGATATAGTCGACGAACATATTATATCGGTTCCAACCTTCTTCTTTTATTCGTAAAGACATAACATAGAGATCTCTTCATTCGTATTTTCAGGTACCTGAACCTCTCCTGAGATTTTATGAAGCGTTATGTCATGTGATCTTCTAAATCACTTGTCTCCTTATCATGATCATTTGCTAATCTTCTTTATCAAGAATTTTATTTGAAACTGATTTGTCTATACATTTTAAGCGTATCATAGATTTGTCCTTCTAGGACTTATTCTAATAGAAGCATTTACAGTGAGAATATAGTTACTTTCTTTGGGTTCGCAAATGCGTCTGGCATGCTTTGCAATATATTGCAGATGAATTATCTTTTTATGAACTTCAAGTTTATATTATCTTATTTGTGGATCTAGATGTGGATATGGTAATTCATTCCATGTAATATTTTCTCAACTGTTTATCCTTTCTTCCTCTCATGCTAGAAAAACTAATTTGCTTCCTCAACATTGAAAATCCACCTTTGTGCGTTATGATGTTAATCAAAATATACAATGCACATTAATAATAATAATAAGATGGAATACTTTCGTATAAAACGTATATCAAACTAATATAGATAACTTTGTTCTCATAAGAAATAATTTAGATATTAAGTGGAGGCACTCAATAAATTATTTTGCTAAACTAACTGTGATGTAAATCAACTTATCAAGATGAACTGTCTTGAACAGAAAATCTGCAAATTATGCTCTAAATTAAACTTTGAGCAAGTTATCTCGCAAATATCAGGTTGTGGGTTAATAATAATCGCACATGTAACCATCTCAGAGATGCATCTTATGTAGTGTACATGGTAGGAGAATGAGCCCATATTCACCTTTGATATTTCTATAATTTATAAGATTCAATCCCAAATTTAGTTGGTCTATTAATTAATGAGAACAAACAACATAATAGAATTAGTAAAGAACTTTCTAGTTCTTTAATATTTACCCATGTTAATTCTCTTTTATTTTTACACATATCATACTTAAATTGACATGGCTAAACCAATTATGCCAACTGAATAAATTATCAATATTGATAAACTTCAGGTTTAAAGCATGACGTGTGCAATTATCAATAAAATCTAAGTTTATTATGATATATGTTTTTATATCAATAAACTTCTACTTTATTGTGGCGTTCTTTTATTTATGTAGTACAAACTGGAGAATAAACCGGGTAACTTTTCACATACATATTACCCCGCTATAAGTGGTAGTAATTGAAGATATTAAATCTTTCCTTTATTTATAATCTCACTATAACCAACCATTTTCGCGAATACTTTAGAAATTAAATATGTTTCTTTGAGACTTACTACGACACAATACATTATTGATAATCAATTTTATTTTTCCAAAATAGTAATAATTGGCTCTTCTAGAGCTCTCAGCTAATTTTGTACAATCACATATTCATTAACATCCATATGGTAAATATATCTTTTCAAAGAGAAAGTTATACCACTATTAGAAATTCGGCCAAAACCGACCGCGACAAATCGACCAACTTTGGTCGGTAAAGAATCGACCGTTCGGGCGGTATTTTAAAATATTTTATTTTTTAATTTTTTTTACGAAATTATTTTTGGCGTAAAAATGCGGAAAACTATTATGACCTCCCGCGAAATTTATTTTTTAAAAAACCGACCAACTTTGGTCGGCTTTTCATATAAAATAAATTAAAATTAATATTCAATAAACCGACCGAAATCGGTCGGTCATTTTTAAAAACCGGCCGATTTCGATCAGTAATTTTATATTTTTAATAAAACAGACCGAAATCAGTAGGTTATTTTCGCACGAAAATATAATTAAAAAGTACAAATAAAATAAAAGATAGTCTTAAACCAAAATATACTAATGGTCTAGTGGTAGAATAGTATTATGCCACAATATAGTCCCCGATCGATTCTCATATGGTGTATTTTTTAATTGCATAATTAAAATACCGGATAGTGACCGCATACACAGACAAATATTTTATCATTCTGGTCTGTAATTATGCGACCGCAGAACCTGTTCCGGAGCTCCATTTTTGGATTTTTAAAATCCGACCCTACTTCGTTAAATACACGCAAAGGGTCATTTTTGAGCAAATATTCTGATGTTTTAGAGAGAGAAGAAACCCTAGGCTAATTATTCATCAAGTCTTGCTCAAATCTTGGAAGGTTAACAAGGAAAACCCACAAGTTCTTCATCTAAGAGGTAAGGTTCCATACCCTAGTTTTCAATTTCGAATTTGGGTAGAAGATGGTTGATTAGGAGTATGATTCATGGGTATGAGATTATTATTTATACATGCATGTATCAATAAGAATTGTGGGAAGATTGTTGAGCCTAAATAAGTAAGTATTGAGTTGTGGAGTGAATGAAATCTTGTAGAAGAACCTTGTAGTTAAATTTGCACACCTAGTATTTGATAAAATACTCAAAAGAGCTGAGACCATGAATATCTTCCTAATTGTTGTTAAATTTTGTTATGTCTCAAAATAAATCGGGATTGCTAAGAATTCCGGATCATTCTAGAGTTAAGGAAGCTCGATTGAGGTATGTTGGCTAAACTTTCTCTCTTGGAATTGAATTCCATAATGTTTCCGTAAGTTTCAAAGTATGGGTTACATATTAAAAGGTTATGGCTTTGAGTCGTGTTTCAATGAAAGATAGTATGCCAAATTGTGTGAGAAAACTACCTTCCACTATAATGCTTCAACCTCCATCCAATCGTAACCCAAGTGCTACAAAACCATCTCAAAGATTACACGTTATGCAGCTCCGTTCAGTTTGAAATGAAAGCCTCCTTCTCGTCTTGCTTGCACAACAACCACTATTACAACCCCCTCTCCCTCCATTGAACCTACCAGCTTCACAAAAACCTTTAAGTTCAAAGAATGGCATGATGTTATTGTTGAGGTTTTTTGGTGATGAACAGCCCACTCCCACGAGTGTATGATAAATAATCCTGCCGAGGCGAATGGCCCGATCCCATCATGATGTGCGCACTACCGAGGGTCGAACGATACGAACCATAGATATATCTATTATACTACCGAGGCGGACGTCCGGATCCCATTAGAATAAGAAGCTTTAATGGGTCCTTGACCCTACTAACGAAAAGACGTGTGAGATATAAATTTTAAGGAAAACATTTCGAGGAAATCGCATAGCACAGGAGAAATTCGTAAGAGGAGTACAATTATATCGTAAAGCTCGTCAAATCTTTACAATAGCAAGTCTATCACTCCATGCAAGTCTAGTCTCAAGTCATAATATAAAATAAAAGAATTTAATAGGCAAGGGACAACTCAAATAGTATAGTTATAGCATAGTATGAACCTAAGTCTACCCGGGAAATAACATGGATTTTAGTTACGTACGGACTCTCGTCACTTCATGCGTACGTAGCCCCCGTAAAAAGAAGCACATATCAAATACATCACCTATGGGTAGTTTCCCCCTCACAGAGTTAGATAGGAGACTTACCTTGCTCCGAAGTCCCATAACTGGCTCCAACGCCACTCAAACACCTCAAATCGATGCCCGTCCCTCCAAAACTAGTCTAACAATGTGAAAACCAATCAAAATATACCCCAATACGTATAATTTAACAATTTATAATGATTCTGAGCTTTGCTCAAAAGCCAACAAAGTCAACCCACGGCTCACGCGCCCGGATTCCGAAAATGTTCGAAGATAAACTTTATCCATTACACCATGAACTCAAATATATAATTTATTCCTAATTTCATGCCCAATTTTGTGGTCAAGTTCCAAAAATATCAAATTCTAGGTTTTCTACCTATAAGAAACGGTCGAGTTCGAACATTCACTCGGACCTTCAAGTAATAATCCCATGCTAAGGCACTCTTTGACCTTTATATAAATTAATAAAAAAGGCAAAAGATTTAGAAGCCATATAAGGAAGAAAGTTTTTTTTTTTATATATATATATATACCAAAAATCATTTACAAGGGTACCATGGCCCGATCAAGTTTTTCTACAAAATACCTAAACGGTCTTAAAAGAAAGACGAAAAATACTAAAAGACTTAGTCATCTCCAGGAGTAGCATCTTCGCCCTCAAGGCCCCCTTCGCTTTCAGATTCACTCATACTCCCGGTATCATCATCATCGAGAAAGGCCAATACTCTAGCTTCGACTTCAAACTCCTTAGCATTCTCGATCTCGGCTGTAAGATCGAAGCCACGGGAATGGATATCTTCTAGAGTCTCCCTCCAAGATTGGCATTTAGCATGCTCGGCAACCTCCTTTGCTCGAACTTGAGCAGCTTCAGTGTCGGACCGGTAGACGGCCACCATTGCATCAGCATTAGCCATGGTTATCTCGACCTCCGATTTGGCCGCTGCAAGCTCTGTGGCCAGTATCTCTCGATAAGAAGTTGATGAGCCCAACAGAGATTGGAACTCCTCTATCCTCTCGGCTTGCACCAAGGCCTTCTCTTTCAAACTTTGGAGTTGGGTCTCAGTCGAGGCTACTTGAGCTCGGGCGTCCTCCTTTTTCGAGACAAGGCGGTCCATGTTCTTTTTCCACTCCTCGGCCTCCATTTTCACTGCGTCCACTTCAACGCGAAGCTGCCTGATATGATCAAGCTTTTGCTGGACCTGTGGGAGCGAACAATTAGCCATTGCATCCAAGTCAATGTCATTAACTTCAAAGATTCTTTTTACCTGCTCGGACAAATGGGTTTGTTCTTTATGAGCCTCTTCTAGCTCAGCCAGAAGTCCTTTTGCTTCTTCTTCCCTCTGCTCCTTGAGAAGTTTGAAGGTATCTCTCTCCTTGGTAAGCCTTCGATTTTCGACTTCATACCGGTTCAGCTCCCCCCGGGATCATAAGAAAGCTCGTGATAAAGTGCAGAAGCCTACAAAAATAGAAGAAAGAAATTATACAAGGAAAGAAAATACAAGTAGGAAAATTGACAAAGAGAAAATAAACTTAGCCGATTCAGTATCTGTTGAGCTTCGTTGAAAAGACAAGGAACTCCTACCTCATCCAGCTCATCTTCGGAGCCTCCAAATCACTCAGACTGGTGGCATCTTCTACCCTAACAAAATAGCCACGGAAAGGATCCTCCTCTCCATGGGCTCCTTCCCCATGATAAATTTCCATGGCCTGGGCGTCACGTATCATCGATTGGAAAAATCGAGGAAACGAGGGGGAATCACTGATCTCTATTCTCCCGGTTATAGTTTTTGGGGCGTAGCCTCCATCTTGGGGAGCCTCAAGCTCGATTTCTGCACCGGCATCCACCGCCTCTTCGACGGTCTTTTTTCCCCGAGGTAAAACATCCTCGGTCCCCCTCGGCTCGGGAACTTGGTTTGAAATATCCTCCCTAACCTTATCGAACCTAGGTGGAGCGGAATTAGTCCCCATCGGTCCCGAAGCCTTACAAATATCGGAGCCAGCCCATGCACGGGCCACCAGCCCAGAACTACCTTTTTATTCTTCTTCTTCTTCTTCTTCTTCATCCCTTAGTATTTGAACTGACTCCATGGTCAGTGGGATTATGTTTCCCTTGGGCTTATGGGTTGTTCTCTTATTAGGTTTTTGACCCTCGGAGTCTGAGGTCCTTTTCCTCTTATTTTCCTTCACCAGTTTCGAGACAGGCGGTAAAACTTCTTCATCGTCAGACGAGGGCCTCAGAGCCGCATCCTTTCCGAGACCTGCAAAGGGAGAAAATAAGTAAACTCATGCTTCGAATAAACATGTCACCTCGAACAATAAGCAAATCGGTAAGCCAAGATGAAGGCTTACCATGAGTACGAGCCTTCCACCAGCCCTGTGACAAATCGCGCCATACGCGCTCGACGTATTTTGACGTTGAAACCAGGCTCCTAACCCAGTTCTCGAGCTGGGGAACCGCACCCGGCATCCAAGCAATGGCTGCATCAAGAAAAACACTGATAAGAAAGGATGAAGAAGTAAAACAACAAACAAAAAATTTAAAAGGAGATCATACTTATGTTTTATATTCTATTTCTCGGAAAATGGCATACTCTCAGCCGGGATCAGGTCCGAGGTCTTCACCCTAACGAGTCAGCCCATCCAACCCCGATCTTTGTATTCGTCTATACTCGAGGTAAACGCCTTGGTGGCTCAGTGTTGAAGCTTTATCGGCCCACCTCGGTAGAGTCGAGGGCTATATAACCTTACGAGGTGGTTGAGGGTAAAGGGAAGCCGATCGATTTTTCTCACAAAGAAACGAAGCACTATCATGATCCTCCAGAAAGAAGGATGAATTTGACCGAGGGTCACCTAGTATGCCTTACAAAAATCGACGATAACCGGATCGAGAGGACCCATCGTAAAAGGATAAATGTAAACACTCAGGTACCCTTCCATGTGGGTAGTGATCGATTTCTCCGGTGCCGGTATCACAACCTCTTTGTTTTCTCAATTGCAATCTTTCTTCACCAAACCAAGAAGGTTTTTGGATATCGAGCACATATATCTCGATACAGGCTCGCACCGACCAGCAACCGATGAGGGTTTCTCGACCTTAAAGTCGGAATCAATAACACACACACCCGGTAATAAGTTCTTTAAGGCGTGGCTCTTTTTGCGGCCTCTTTTTGCGGAACAGTTTTAGATATTTTGGCTATCTAAATTTCTGTGAACAAAGAAGTAGGGAGATTGAAGTATTTGATGTTTTGAGAAGAACAAGCAAAGAAATTCCAAAACCTGAAAATAGAGAGCTTTGGGGAAGACGAAGAACTGTGAAGATCGGAATGGAAAGAGATTTGAAAGTAAAAGTTTGAAATAATGAAGAAGGGGCTATTTATAGATTTCACAGTGACGGTGCAAAATTGGCAGTGGCCGACAATCGAATGACATGCATTTAATGCCTTAGTAACTGGACCGACGGGATGTTTGTCACATACGTCACTATCGGGCTCGTCGCAGACGTCAGTATTCGTCTAATCGGAGGTTGAAAATCACATCGTTTCTCGCCACCTTCTTTGCGAGAAACAAGAGGACTATCCGTATACTGTCAAAACTGAGTTTGCCCTTCGTGTGATTAATCAAGATTGGAGCATGATGGACCGAGGTTTGTCATTATAATATCGATCTGTGATGTGAAGTTGGGTTGTCAAGTTCGAAATGCAGAGATCGATCAATACCGAGATCGAGTCAATATCGAGCTCGAGACCCAAAGATCGATTAATATCGAGCTCAAAACCCAGATACCGACCGATACCGAGACCGGCCAAGATCGAGGTCAAGCCAAAGGACAAAAGAGCCGTTATAGCCACATTTGGGGAGAGAATCTCGGCGGAAATCAAGAAAAAGCTAATTAATTAATCTGTCATGGGATCCCCACTATGTATTTTTAATTATACCCAAAATGAGATTCTCCCACTATATTAAGAGTGGTTGTCATTTGTAAGAAGACACATTGGATACACGCATTTATTCTAATATATACAGAAAATAGCACTAATACTATCATTCTTTGGTTTTTGGTATCTTAATCATATTGTTTCTTCTGTCAATCGTTCTTCACCTAATTTGGAGGTGATTAAATTTGAAGGCTTAGGCTAACTAGTTCATCTGGTTTGCATTCATCCCTTTTATAACTAATTTCAATACATATTTATTTATCTTTCCCGATTTGTATCAATATTTACCACGTATCCTTAGGACTACATATAAATTCAACTCTATTCGTTTTTTGGATAAACAAGTTGTCTAAGTTTGAGATCACGTTATACATTTTCAACTATAATTACAAAATGTCATCTTATTATCAAGGAACTTTGATGTCCAAATTCAATAGTATAATGATAAGAAAATGGATCTTGGGCCTAATTTAATTTCAAAAGTTAATTCAAGTGGTGATGATTATTCAAAGCTATATAAAGAGACCAAAACTCACATTCTCAACCGATGTGGAATATCTAACACCCTCCTGCATGTCAGGCTTGACAACTAGAGCGTGGACAATATTAAATGAGGGCTCAATATTGGGCACTGAATTCGGATATGCCTTGCTCTGATACCATGTTAAAAAAATAGATCTTAGGCCGAACTTAATCCCAAAAGTTAGCTCAAGAAGTGAGAATTATCCCAAAATCATATAATCATACTCTCATTCCAACCGATGTGAAATATCTAACATATCATTTAATACTCCACCTAATAAGAGAAAAACAAGTTACTCTAAACGTATTTATTAAGTAGTGTACTTATAAGGCATCCCAATCCATTTTATATGAAAAGTTGATTTACCTTTTTAGATAAGATAATAACACAATTCGACATGGCATAAAGTCAGACTCATTTACTAGATTTATCCCATGTTGGGCCCCTTATATATTGTCTATGCTTCAGTTGATAGTACTAGGCATGCCGAGAGTGTTAAATTTCCACATCAATAGTGGGTGAGAGATTTGATCTCCCTATATGGTTTTAACAATCCTCACCTTATTATGATTTAACTTCTGGAGTTGAATAAGGCTCAAAGATCTAATTCTTAATATGACATCATAGCAAACAAAAATTCTGGATTCTCATTTCACGGCCGACCATTATAAAAACAAACTTGGCATCCAAAAAAGATGAAAGCTCGCATGTTGAATATGTCATTAATTAAATAAATAAAAGTATATAATCTCTAATAGTTTAAACTTTTGATAAGATAGTTCACAATTCAATAATTTTATATTTTAAAATTGGTCTGTTCTATTTTATGTGATAGTTTTTAGGGGTGTTTGATTATATATTAAATTTAAATAATAAAGGTAGTTCCTTTGACACATAACCTAAATAGATCTGACCTACCAATATGTAACCTATTAACAAAGGTTCCTCATGTTAGTTGTCACTTCCTATTTCTCTTTTCTAATATAAACAAGATCTGTATATCATGTGGTATCCCAAAAAATCATGTCATATATTAAGGTAGCATACAAGATGGTTACATATGTGCAGCTAATACTTATACACGTTCAGCTTTGGCCTATCACTCTTTTGAGGTAAGGAGAGATCGAACGTAGCCATAATCTTGATAATCAAATCATAAATTTGGATATATTTTTTTAACTGACTCGCCAAACATGACTAGTAATTAGTGAATTTGATTCCAATATTCCATTCCGAATCTCATTCCACTATGATCAAGGTTTGTATCAAATTTAAAAGCTAAGACATTGGTGTGGCAAAATTTCCAACCGTTGCAACAAATAAGGTGGTAGTTACTAGTTACAAAACAAAATAATTAAAGAGATATTAGCAAGACACTATAAATAACGCAGGTTTTCGCTGCATGTTGAATGCTCCAAATATTTACAAAGAATTCTGGTATAAAAATAAGAAATTTAAAAAATATCCAGATCATGTGTAATCAGAGGCGGATCCAAATTTTTTACGCGACGGGGGCACATTATTCTGCTCAACCAGTGCCCCATAAATGCTTTTAGTGTTCAGGGTGTCAACTGCTTTAAATTAACCATTTTCAAGGTATATACGTATATATATACAGGATTTTGGCCGAAGTTTACGGATTCTGGTGACCCTTCACCCATACACATGGGTCCGCCTCTGTGTGTAACCCCTATATTGGGTTACATGTACGTTGTTCCGTAATCGTATTTAAAAAAGATCTATAATATTCATAAGATACTAAATTATTCCATTTGTTAGAAATGCTCAATGTTCCATGTAGGTTTTTATATTGGTGCGTAACACATTAAAAGGATTTATAACGTTCTTTGTTTTACTTCACCTATCATCTAACGTTGTGGATCAAATGTTCAAGTTTTTATACCAAAGTAAAGATCAAATGTTAAAGTTTTTATACCAAAGTAAGCAAAGATCTTACATTTGAATGTCATTATCCTCTACTAATAGATGATTTCATCAGAGGTGGAGCCAAGATTTTAACTTTATAAATTCTAAATTCTAGAATAACATGTTAATAATAAGGTATTAATTTTTATATATATTTAATGAATTTCTTGATGCGAATACAGGAATTTGACCAAACCCTTATTCCTCATCTTGTAATCATGATATACCAAAGACTAACATATAATTTGGTGATCTAATTAAGCTAATTAAGGGTGACTTGTGAGTGGTGACTTATATAGATCCAATTGGTATGAATTAAGAGAATGTAACATTAATATGTGAGGAAACAACAACGTGAATATACGATGGAATATAGTTGTCTCTTGTCTTAACAAAAAACAATTAAAAGGCATGTTTTATGAATAATAGTGGGGACAATACCACGTGGCTCAATGCTCAGTGTACGGTACAAAGTACCCATCAGAGTAAGAAGAAAGTCTACGATATCGTACCTAAAAGTACTTAAACAATCAGTTAGGTTTGCATGGAGATCCTAAAATATGACAGTTGTGTATGACAATGTAATCATATTATGTTCTGATTATTTCTTTGTTTTGTTTACTCGAAATCATTACTTTTTTGGGGGCACGAATTTGTTTTTTATTTTATTTTTAAGATTTGCTATTTTATTTTATATAAGAAAAAATAACAACAACAACAACAACAACCCAGTATAATCCCACTAGTGGGGTCTGGGGAGGGTAGTGTGTACGCAGACCTTACCCCTACCCTGGGGTAGAGAGGCTGTTTCCAATAGACCCTCGGCATCCTTCCCTCCAAGAACTTCCCACCTTGCTCTTGGGGTGACTCGAACTCACAACCTCTTGGTTGGAAGTGGAGGGTGCTTACCATCAGAGCAACAATAACAATAATCTATTAAAATCTCACTAATGAGGTCTGGGGAGGGTAGTGTGTACGCAGACCTTACTCCTACCCCGAAGGAGTAGAGAAGTTGTTTTCAAAAGACCCTCGGCTCAAGAAAACAAAAAGACAAAAGGACAAAAGGAGACAATATTAGTATCACCACAGCAATCATAAATTTTATTTAAGGAAAAAATCTAATGTAAAGAGACAATGTAGCTTTCAAGTAGGGGTGTTCATAAAAATCCGAAAAATCGAACCAAACCGAAAACCGAATCAAACCGACCAAAAAAATCGATACTTTTTAGGTCTGGTTTGGTTTTGGTTTTGAATTTTAAAAATCGATCAAATTTGGTTTGGTTTCAGTTTTAATAAAAAAATTGAACCAAACCGACTCTAGAAGTAGGTATATATA
>AWOL01S0005441.1:63808-108286 GCA_000715115.1 Nicotiana otophora | reverse complement strand
TAATCAGGTTGTGAGTTCGAGTCACCCCAACAGCAAGGTGGGGAGTTCTTGGAGGGAAGGATGCCGAGGGTCATTTGGAAACAGCCTCTCTACCCCTGGGTAGGGGTAAGGTCTGCGTACACACTACCCTCCCCAGACCCCACTAGTGGGATTATACTGGGTTGTTGTTGTTGTTGTTGTTGTCACTCTGATTCATCTCTAGCAAAAAACAAAAGTAAGATCATAATACACAACTCACTAGTTATAGAATTTTAGTGCATTTTATCTTTGTGCATGATTTGTCAAATTTTGAAAAGAAAAATATGAATATATTTTTGAATATTTTATTCTCTTATCTAGTCTTGTTAGAGATTCATACATCAGTATAAAATATAGCTAGATCTGAAATATTTTTTTTATATATAATTCAACTGAGATGAGCTTAAATGGAACCATATGAATGGTGACATTTTATATAGTCGACTTTGACTTGTTTGGAAATGATACCCAATAATTGTTGTTGTATTACGATCTTATCACAAAATTGATTTGAGGAATTATTGTATTTTTTTATGTTTATTACTTTTAATTTCACGCGACAAAATTAGGTATTGTGATTAAACTTAGCTAAATTGTTTTTGTAAAAAAAGAAAAAGAAAGAATCTTGGAGGTTACGGTACGTTTGGCGTTTACTTGGAGATATTGAATTTGAAGCTTAGCAGATTACATTAGCAACTGCGGTTTCTAATGTCTACTAGGTCAACTTCATCAGTGTTGAATTTTCTATTGAAGATACTATTATTTGACTTCAAGAAAAAAACAAATAATAAAGAACTTCCAGGTAAAAGTCTTTTAATTTTCTTCTTTCATTTCTCCACAATTTCTGTTAACCTATGATGTCGCTATAATCTTTGAAAATGTGGGGTAAACGCGTTATTCATTTTAGGGTAAAAAAATCGATATTTAACTGCTAGCTATTTGCTTCTAAAATTCTAGCAATTTGTAAAGACTTTTTCAATCAAACGATGCTTGAAAGTTCTAATAAAGAAAAGACAAGTTACACTGATTAACAAAATACTAAAAAATAAGTAAGAAAACAATTTATTTTTCACGAAAACTATTTCCCTGAAAATATTCTACCAAACACGCATAGTCTTAAATGTAAAAGAAAAAACCAACTTGAAGAGAGAATTTGGAAAATCAAAATAAAAGTTAAAAGAAGAAAACTAAAGTGGTTAAGAAAAATGATTTTACATTGAAAGAGTAAAAAAGGTTAAAGAATTCCTTTACTTTGAAAGAGTAAAAATTGGTTAAAAAATTCCAATTTTATAGCGTCTTAATTCCCCAAAGTCTATTCCACGTGCTTACCCCACTCGTCCAACTAACACAGCCCCTACGTGTGATTAGTGTTAAATTTTGGGTATTATTACTTTTACCTCGCGCCATAAACAATTAAATATAATAATCGAAAAAATATATAAAATTTATATAATTTTTATATATAATATACATAATGTATATACATACAAAAAATATAGCAGCTATATAGTGTCATTTTTTCGTTAAATTTCCTATAAACGTACTAGAATCTGACTTCAACAAGAAACTATACTTTCATGTAAGTAATTTTCTTTTGCAAGCGATTTAAATATGCAGGGATATTATTAGTGACATAGTGGTCTTGCAGCCACGATCTACTATAATAATTTGTCATTTAACTCCACAATTGATATTAATCTAAGTCGTTATAATATTTGAAACTCATGCATAAACGCGTAATTTATTGAGGGTGAAAAAAATACTCCCTATGTTTCAAAAGTCTTTTTATTCCTTAATTTTGTACCAAATCAACTATATTATTTAAATTGAAACGGAGGGAGTATCATTTAATTATTAGTAGTAACTGACTATTTCTAAGAATAGCATGTTGTAAAGGCTTTTATCCATCAAAAATGCCTATCCAGAATACATGAAACCCAAGCAAATGTATCATAAAAAAATCGAACACTTAAAGATTCCTAAATGCAAATGGTATGTAAGATCATAATACACAAGTCACTAGTTATAGAATTTTAGTGCATTTTATCTTTGTGATTTGTCAAATTTTGAAAAGAAAAATATGAATATTTTTTTGAACATTTTATTCTCTTAACTAGTCATGTTAAAGATTCATACGTCAATGCACAATATAGATAACTTCTCGATCTACAGAAATAATTTTTATATAATTCGACTGAAATAAGCTTAAATGGAACGATATAAACTGCGAGGTCTCATATAACCGACTTTGCTGGTTTGGAATTGAGCCTCAAATATTATTGTTGTATTATGATCTTATCACAAAAATTGATTTAAAATTTGAGGAAGTATTTTTGATGATTTATTACTTTTATTTTCATGCGACAAAATTAGTTATTGTCATTAGACTTATCTTGATTTTTTTAAATCTTGGAGGTTACGGTACGTTTGGCGTTTACTTGGAGATACTGAAGCTTAGCAGATTACATCAGCATTTGCGATTTCTAACTTCTACTAGGTCAACGTCATCAGTGTTGAATATTATTCTATTGAACATACTAGTATTTGACTTCAAAAAAGAAAAAGAAAAAAAAAGAACTTCCAAGTAAAAGTCTTTTAATTATCTTCTTTCGTTTCTCCACAATTTGTGTTAACCTATGACGTCGTTGTAATCTTTGAAAATGTGGTGCCAGGGCCGGCTCTAACCGGGCAAGGCTCGTACCTTATGCCACCAAATTTGGGGGCCCCATTTTTAAAAATAATAGTTTTATAGGTATTTAAAAAAATAAAATTTAGTATTTTTAATATAAAAGTAGAGTTTTTAATATAAAAGAAAATAAAGCTCTTTAGACATGTAAATAAAGTAATAATTTGTCATATTTAAAAATGGGTAGTTTTCTCAACGTTTCAGTTTTACTCATTCATTAGATAATGTATAAAACTTTTACTCTCCCTTTCTTAATATGTAAGTTAATCTTTCTTTTCCCCAATCTCCTCATATTTCAGAAACCCCTACATATGTTTTGTCCTTCTCTTTAATATTCTTACTCTATCTTTTTTCTTCAAGATTTCATTACTCACTTTCTTTCTCTAAGATTTCATTAGTTCCAATACTCAACAATACTTCTAAGCTTCCAATAATTCTATACTTCTATTGCTCTATAAAATGGTGTATGTTGTTCGTCGATGACATAGTTCTGATTGATGGGTCACGAACC
This sequence comes from Nicotiana otophora, assembly GCA_000715115.1. Classification (NCBI taxonomy): domain Eukaryota; kingdom Viridiplantae; phylum Streptophyta; class Magnoliopsida; order Solanales; family Solanaceae; genus Nicotiana; species Nicotiana otophora. Next base: position 105,071 of record AWOL01S0005441.1, on the reverse strand, counting down.
AGTGTTAACGAGAGGTTGGAGAGTTGGAGACATGCCCTTGAGTCTAAGAGTTTCAAGCTGAGCAGGACGAAGACGGAATACCTGGAGCGTAAGTTCAACACTGAGCTGAGGGAAGTGGGCATGGAAGTGAGGCTTGAATCACAGGTCATACCAAGTAGTGGCAATTTCAAGTACATTGGGTCGGTTATCGAGAGTGAATATGAGATTGATGAGGATGTCACACACCGTATTGGGGTGGGGTGGATGAAGTGGAGGTTAGCATCTGGAGTCTTGTTTGATAAGAGAGTGTCATTGATACTCAAAGGTAAGTTTTACAAAGCAGTGGTTAGACCGGCCATGATGTATGGGGTTGAGTGTTGGCCTGTTAAGAACTCAATATCCAGAAGATGAAAGTAGCAAAAATGAAGATGTTGAGGTGGATGTGCGGACACACTAGGATGGATAAGATTAGGAATGAAGATATCCGGGAGAAGGTGAGCGTGGCTCCTATTGATGACAAGATGCGGGAAGCGAAGCTCAGATGGTCCGGACACGTACAATGGAGAAGCACAGATGCTCCGGTAAGGAGGTGTGAGCTGCTGGCTTTGGAGGGCACCAGAAGAGGTAGAGGACGACCTAAGAAGTATTGGGGAGAGGTAATCAAGCAGGACATGGCGAGGCTTCAAATTTCCAAGGACATAGCTCTTAATAGAAAGTTGTGGAGGTCGAGTATTAGGGTTGTATGTTATGAGGTAGTTGAGTCTCCCTTACTTTGTACCTTTGTGAAGCTAGTCTGGTCGGGGTTTTGTCGATGTCAGCTAGTGGCAATGTTGTGTCTTACTACTCTTTTGTTTTTCATAGTGTCGGGCCTATGTGTTGTCTATCGCATTTGCTTTGCATCTACTTTCTTATTTTCATGATGTTTTTCCTATGGTTTCTATTGGTGATACTTATATTGTCTTTTTTCGTCTTCTTGAGCCGAGGGTCTTTCGGAAACAACCTCTCTACTCCCCCGGGGTATGGGTAAGGTCTGCGTACACACTACTCTCCCCAGACCCCACTAGTGGGATTTCACTAGTTTGTTGTTGTTGTTGTTGTTATTGTTGTTGTTGTTGTTATTGTTGTATTGCTCTATAAAATCTTATCTAAGATCAACAATTTCTCAAGAAAGATTAAATGAGTTGGCTATATTATCAATTGAATAAGAATAATTAGAGAAACTTGATTATAAAAAAGATTATTAACAACTTTGTATTTCAAAAAACTAGAATAATAGACTTTAAATAAAAACATATGTTATAACTTTCTTTTAAAGATTTAGATCTCATATTAAACTTTGGCTTTAGGCCCGCACATCCTTGAGCCGTCCATGTGTGGGGCAAACGCGTTATTCATTTATTTAGGGATTTCACTGGTTTGTTGTTGTTGTTATTGTTGTTGTTGTATTGCTCTATAAAATCTTATCTAAGATCAACAATTTCTCAAGAAAGATTAAATGAGTTGGTTATATTATCAATTGAATAAGAATAATTAGAGAGAATCGATTATAAAAAAGATTATTAACAACTTTGTATTTCAAAAAACTAGATGATAGACTTCAAATAAAAACATATGTTATAACTTTCTTTTAAAAATTTAGGTCTCATATTAAACTTTGGCTTTAGGCTCCACACATCTTTGAGTCGTCCATGTGTGGGGCAAACACGTTATTCATTTATTTAGGGTAAAAAATCAATATTTTACCAAATACACCCAAAATGTCTTAAATGTAAAAGAAAAAGGTTTTTTTTTCACTTTTAGCATGCGCTAGAAACTATTTACATTTTATAGCCGAAAAAGTGTATATAATATATATATATATATATATATAATTTTTGTATATAACATACTGAATGTATATGCATACAAAAAATATATATATTTCGGCTATTATTTTGAGAGTGACTATACAATGTCATTTTCCCAAAAGAAAAAACCAACTTGAAGAGAGAATTTGAAAAATCAAAATAAAAGTTAGAAGAGGAAAACTAAAGTGGTTAAGAAAAATGATTTTACTTTGAAAGAGTAAAAATGGTTACGAATCCATTACTTTGAAAGAGTAAAAATTGGTTCAAAAATTCCAATTTTATAGCGTCTTAAGCCCAAAGTCTATTCCACGTGCTTACCCTTCTCGTCCAACTAACACAGCCCCTATGTGTGTGTTTGTGTATGTCTCTCTCTTTCAATTTCCTTTCTTCCTCTTCATTACTATATATATATATAAATCAGCTCATAGCAATCAGTGTAAAGAACAACAACGTTATAACACAACAGGAATAGCTCAGAAAAAAGGAAATCTTTTTCAGAAGAACAAAAGACAGCCAATTGATTTCTCTTGTCCCATATATATATTAACCCACCATTACTCTGTTTTTGTGTATATTTTCTTCATCTCCATTTTCTTGATTCACTCAGCTTCTTGCATTGAGGTAAAAAAAACTCTTTTTCTTTTTTATTGATTCTCTGTATTGGTTTCTTATGAAAATAATGGTAGTAGTTCTTGAAATTCTGTTTTTTGACTAGTTGGATGCATGATCTGTGATTTGCAGACAAATTCTTTTTGTAATGTGTGTGTGTATACATTATGATCATTGTCTGAAATGGGGTGTCTGAAGTTTTGTGTGTATATACATATTCTGATCTAGTTTATGAGGTGTATAAGATGTTAAAAATTTTATTTTTGAATTTTGGTTCTTGTAGATTCTTTTTTGATATTTACCAATGGGTTATAATGTCAAATAAGTCTACACTTTGTTTCTTCCTTGTTTGAAACATTCTCTGCTTTTTCTTGGAAATAACTGTATCTTTTTGACCAGTCCAATTTTTTGTAAATTTCTTCTATTGTTTAATTATTACTAGTACAAGAGTTGGTTTCATAGTATAAAGTGTATTAGTACAGCTGCATAATATGGTATTCAAGTTTTACATTATGTGCTTACATTTGGCATTAGATCCAAATCTGAATTATTCAACTAAAAATATTTGTTCTTTTAACAGGATTTCAGGTCTAATAATCTGTTCAAGATCCATTCTGAAGTCGTATGGGGATATCGTTTTCGTGCCCATTTTCTTCTCATTGTGATTTGGAAAACAGTCTTGAATCTATTATTGTGAAGTCTATCAACTTTGGTGATAATGAACAGAAGACACTGTTACATTCCATTAGTTTCAAAAGCCAAGATTCTGAACCCATAGTAATGCAATCAGATGGTTCAGGAAATATGTTGATAGAAAAATCTGTCAGTTTTAAGACAAAGGAAAATGCAATGGACATGTTTAGCATGAACGAAGAAACTCCGAAATCGCCTTTGGTATATAGTAGCAGCCCAAAACATGAGGCAGCTCTGAAATTGCAGAAAGTGTACAAGAGTTTTCGGACTAGACGAAAATTAGCAGATTGTGCAGTTCTTATTGAGCAAAGTTGGTATGTATTTTTCTCTAAGAAATTATTTCCTTTCAAAAGATTGTATTTGATGTCAGATTTTCCTGATACAATTTTCAATTTGTTTCAGGTGGAAGTTATTAGATTTTGCGGAACTTAAACATAGTTCTATTTCATTTTTTGATCTTGAGAAACATGAGACTGCGATTTCGCGCTGGTCAAGAGCTAGAACTAGAGCTGCCAAGGTAAACTTTGATCACAACATTTTTGTATGTTATTCTTGAAACTTTCAATAGAATTTGTGGAATTACTAACTTTTTTCCTTCTTTGTGCAGGTAGGCAAAGGCTTATCTAAGAATGGCAAAGCACAGAAACTTGCTTTACAACATTGGCTTGAAGCTGTAAGCAAATTATCTATGCTACTTTGATTTTGTTATTTTGGTTAATTGTGTATCATCTGGAACTGACAAATAGGTGGTGGTTTGATGTGTAATAGATCGATCCAAGACATCGTTATGGACACAACTTGCATTTCTATTATGTTCAGTGGTTGCATTCTCAAAGTAAAGAGCCCTTCTTCTACTGGTAAGTCTAGTCAAATTTATACATTTGTTATGATCATGAACATATAATTCTTCTCATTTGCTAATGATTTTTTCTATGAAGCAGGTTGGATATAGGAGAAGGCAAAGAAGTGAATCTTGTTGACAAATGCCCACGATGGAAACTTCAGCAGCAATGCATCAAGTACCTTGGTCCGGTATGTCTTTAGTCCTTCTATCAATCTTACTTCAAGTACTTTCTTGCATATTTAGATTACATGTTTCTGAGATTTTGAAGTTTTACTTACTATAATTGGTTTGACAACAGATGGAAAGAAAGGCTTATGAAGTTGTAGTGGAAGATGGGAAGCTCTTCTACAAGGAAACTGGGAAGGTACTTGACACAACTGGTGAACCAAAAGGTGCTAAGTGGATATTTGTCCTTAGCACATCTAAAAACTTGTATGTTGGGAAGAAAAAGAAAGGATCATTTCAGCATTCCAGTTTCTTGGCTGGGGGCGCCACATTAGCTGCTGGAAGGATAGTTGTAGAACAAGGAGAATTAAAGGTATAGTCACTCGAAACCTTTTCTTTAAATTCAACATAGCAACTTATCGATGAACATCCTCTCGATTCTAAATCTTATATTGTTTGGTTGTTTTCAACAGGCTGTTTGGCCTCATAGTGGACATTATCGACCTACTCCAGAAAACTTTCAAGACTTCATTTCGTTTCTTAGGGAGAACGACGTTGACCTAAGTGATGTTAAGGTACAGAATTTTGCACTTCAAGATTGAGTCATGATTTTCTGTTACATTTTAAGTTCCAATGCTGAATAGTATATCATATTATGCAGCTTGATTCTGTTGATGATGAAGATGATTCTATTGGCAAGAAGAATGGCGTATACTTCAGAGATAATGCTTCTGATGACGAAATAGCTCAAAAAGATGATCCAGAGATTACATTAGAAGTCTCAACTTCAGAGAAAAATGAGTTGAAAGAACACGCGACGATGCTTGCTGCTTCACCACTTAACAAGTTAAGACCATCTCATAGCTTCAGTGACAAATTGCCTAATCTAAAAATACCAAGCCACGACGATTTACTAGAGAGATTAAAGAATGAAAATGAAACCGTTAAACTAGAATCACCAACAGATGGATATGAATCAGCTAGTGAGTTATTTGCTTCTGAACAAGACAGTAAAGAAGAGACAATTCCACAAGAATATATACTCCAGAGGATAAATTCACATAAAGAAATGAAGTCATTTCAATTAGGAAAGCAACTGTCTTGTAAATGGAGTACTGGAGCTGGACCTCGAATCGGATGCTTGAGAGATTACCCTTCACAGCTACAATCTCATGCATTAGAAGAAGTGAACTTATCCCCTAGAAGTGCTCGTCGTCTCAATTTTTATTCGAGGTCATCAACCCCAACGAGCTTTAGCAGAGAAATGCAAGAGCCTTTTCTGCATTCGCCTCATGACTCAACAAGACATTCCTCTCCATTTTGTAAAGGGCTCTAAATTCAGTCGTGGAACCTCATAGTAATGACATAGGATTAGATATCATTTATTGTGAATAGTAAAGACATAGGAATTCTTTCACATTCTTTCTAGGAATTCTTTGATAGTTCTTTTTTTTTTTGTCAATTCAAATTTGTATACATTTCTTGTTCTTATTATCAGAAAGCAGGATTATGATTGTAGAACTTTGCGAGTTCCTATATGTTGTAGTTGGAAAAAAAGAAATGAGAAACAAAAAAGAAGAAATTTTTTCTTTCATCAAAGTTCCCTTTCAATTAAACATTTGATCTTTGAGAAGATGATGTCGAGATGTATTCTGGCAATGTTGACAGAAAAGAAACAAAGGGGACATTCATTCAATACCCTGGTTTTGTATTGACTATGACATTGACTTATAGTCTACTTGCTTAGTTATTAGCCTTTTTTATAGTCAAATACTTTGTAAAGTGTTTCAGTTGATCAATTATAGTGTATTAATTCTTTTATGTATTCCCACCTCTGCTTCCCTCTTTTATGCTGTGTAATCATTAGTAAAATAGAGCTATTGATGTTGGAAACTTCCTTTGTTTTTAATGTCAATCTTGAATAACTCATAGACAATATAGTATTCAGGTTTCCCAAACATTGCTCCTGCATTCTTACCAAAAAACAAATTCCAAAAAACAATGCCAAACACTTGTACATACTCTCATTACTTATGAATGAGTCCCTATAATATAACTTTAGATAAGAAGTTGAAAAATTATTATTTGTATATTGATGATTCATTTCGAGTCTTTTATATATAATTATTCCATCGGCGAATTTCGGCTATTATCATTGATCAATGCTCCACTAGCTAATTAGGTGGGGGAAAAAAGAAAAAGTTGGAAAATGACAATGTATAGCCGTTCTAAAAATAATAACCGGAAAAATGTATATTTTTTGTATATGTATACATTCTGTATATTATATACAAAAAAAAATATAAATTTTATACACTTTTTCGGCTACCAAATATAAATAGTTTCTGTCTGCTTAAGACTAAAAGCTAGTAGTGAGACTTCTATTCTGCCGCCCTATTTAGTAAGAGCCTCTAAAGCTATGTTTGGCGTAATCAATATAATAGTTGGGCTCGGCTTTACTGAAGAAGAAGGGGCGAAGCGGGCTAAAAATGAAAAAACCCCAAAAAAATATACAAATTCATATGCGAGTAGTGGAAGCTGCGAGTGGCTAACTAAAACAACGTTTAAGAGAACCTAGTATTAGGTTTTTTTACAATCACCTGGTACATCTAGACATTATACGTAGTCTGAACAAGCCTGACGCAAATGCATAACTACTTAATTAGAACTAATGAATTAATTAAATACTCAATCATTGTAATGTACTTCTAACTTCTGATAAGGCGGATCTAGGATTTAATAACAGCGGGTGCCATTATTTCTGAGATATAATTGGTGCATATTGGTTCCCAACATGTAAGACACATTGGTTGGCGCATGTTAACCTCTATACATCAAGATGCACAGAACTAAGAATACTTTATATTAGTCCTCAAAACAGTGGATGATGTTGGTTTTGAGCTCAAAAAGAACTTTTGGTGGGTGAACGTTGAGACATCAAAAGACGTGGAACCACCATAAGGGATGTGTTTGGATGGTGGGTTCCTCCCGTTAATCACAGAGGTCATGAATTCGAGTCCTGAGAATGAAGAATTTCTTGATAAGGAGCGTTTCACTCCCTTAGTAAAGGTGATTTGACCAGCCTTAGCAGAAAAATTACACTGGGTATATAGGTTAAATATTCGATTTTAGAGGTATATAATACATATTGAACATCTTTTGTCGCGAAACGTTTTTTACTTCTTTTAAATTTGAACACTCTTAGAAAAACTCTTGGCTTCGCTACTGCTTAGTGGGCCTACCCAGCAAATCCGGATTAGTCTAATTAGTGACCGAGTAATTAAAAAGAAAAAAGAAGGGAACCTGGTCTAAAAGATTTATGACAATATGATGGGCTTATGTTGGATTAAGATTTGCATTATTTCTAAAGCCAATTGTTAATGTCTTCAAGATACAAAACAAGGGATAGTTGAAAGTACAGACAATACCTTAAAAAAGGAAAGGAATATTTTCTGCAAAATATGTAATTATCAAACTCAATGTTTGTTGGTTAAGTTCATGAATTTGTCAATAATTATGGAATTTTAGCAATACTTTTTAAATGCATTCCCAACAAAAGGCCTGCAGACTTTAGTTTGCTATGACAAACTTGCCTTAATTTGAGCGCAAAAGCTTTACGTCGCATGATTGATCAACACTTGTTGGGGTCGTTTTGTTTTCACTTATCAGGATTAGAAAGTAACTTTAATATAAAATTCAGTATTATTTTATATCTGTGTTTTGTTGACATTTTATTTTCAGTATAAGCAATACATACATGACTTTATACAAACAATTCCAATATTATTTAATAAGATATTTAATTTATGATAATTTATGCTATCTTTCCTAGACCTCATTTGTAAAACTACATTGAATATATTATTGTTGTTGTTGTTATACATGCCTACGCCTACGGAGATAAAATATCTAAAGAACAAAATAACCTTGATTTCAACTTTTTAGTACTTCAAAAGCAAAGGTGAAATTGTAAACATTGACATCACACGTTGCGTATCTATTTTTAATACAAAATATTCACTGATTCACACACAAAAACAATTATACTCCATATGTAATAATTAACACGATGATTATTAGTATGTGTACTATTTTAATATAATTCATGTATAACCTTGTTCGTGAACCTAAAAATCTTTTAACATATTAAATAATTGTTGCGTCATTTATGGGTATTAAGCTATCTTTGCTTTCGGCCCAAACAAAAAAGATTAGCTTCTTTTTGTCCGAAGAAAAAAATTGGATATTGTGATTCTTCATTGAGTTGCTTTCTTTTTTTTTTCTTTTTTCTTTTTAATTTTAATAAACGAGTTGCTTTTGCTGGCTTTATAACATCTTATTTTCTAAAACTATCTTATATTATGTCATTCAACTACAGTTCATTTTAATTTTCTAAACCATTTTATAAAACCGCTTTGACATTTTTTTCTGTTTCTTAATTACTGCCCATTTTTATTTTCTAAAACCGCTTTGACTTTTCTTCTCTTTCTCTTTTTGTTTTAAGCTACGACGTTGTCGTCCTTTTTTTTTAAACATAAATGTTGATGTTGTTGATTTGGTAATTTCGAACATATCATTGTTTTCTTACTCTAATTTCAAACCCCACCTTTTTTATATTTGAAGATTTCGCAAAGCCAAATCAAGTAAATAAATAGATTCTAGCACCGTCTATAGCTCATGTAATAGTTTTTAGATATTGTATACGTAAGTTAAATATTTTTTTTATATAAAAAAGGTAGCTCGATGTACGAAACCTTATGTGTTTACGCAATTCAGGAAAAGTTACACCCCAAAAAAACTTGATATCGGTAGCTTGCTTTAGGTAAGATTTCATAGTTTGAACTCGTGGCTTATAATCAAATGAAGAGATCTTTACTGTGACTCGAAAGCTCATTTTTTAAACATATTTTATATGTCTTTACCCTTAAATTGGATAACAATTAAATTTATACGCGATTCTAAGGATATGTGGTTTAATTCAACACAAATAATCAAGAATATTAGATAAGCAAAATAAACGATCAAACCAGTTGTAGTGTTATGGCCTAGCCCAAACCTAGGTTGAACAATGACCTCGCCCTCGATTGGACCCTTGGCTCGAACCCAGTTATTAATGAAGAACAGAACAATTAAATAAGGACTTTAGTTGTAGCTAGAAAGCAGAAAAAAAAAACTTGAATCTCTTTGATTTGTGTGTTACCATGTACGTTACAAAAGAAAAACTTCTCCTTTATATAGTAGAAGAGTTTCATCCTTAGTATATGTCTAAAAAAGGTAAAAATCTTATTTTCTCTTTAATTATTAATCCGTAACCGACATCGAGCGAGATCTGCGCCGTGATATCCGGTTAGATACGAATATCACGGCCCTCTATTTGTTGTGTATAATCGTTTTCCGTGTTTTCCAAGGTCTTAGAACTCGTTCTGGGTCTGGGGCGCGTTGCTTTATCATGCCCGATAATGAAGACATCTTTCGCCTTTCATTGATCTCGATACGAAGGGCTCCCAGCCCCGATTTCAATCTCGTACGTCCATGACGTTCTTCCGTTTTCTTTATCGGGAAATCGGGGTATGCATTACCCCCGATTTTATCCGTATACAGATAGTCCCCTCGTTTTTCAGAGAGTAGGTTTACCGAAATGATGAGGAATGATAGATGAACCCTGGTTCCTTCCTTCGTACGTTATAACTGAGATGACGGGTAAATCGAAACGTCCCATCACTCGCGTCATTCTGACTTCGGACACGTGTCAGTCACGGGTTGGCTGCCTTCGAATGCGAAACGTCGTGCATTGATTGTTTTTCCCCTATAAAAGGTTCAACCTTTTTCACTTCGTCTACTTTCCGATTCTAGATTTTACCCTCGAATTCTCTAACTACGTTTAACTTCTTCAAATCTTTATACATTATTATTATTTGAGCCTTCATAACTTCATCTTCAATCCTCATACATTTTCTTTGAACCTTCAACCCAAACCTTCATACCTTCATACCACTTTCAAATCTTCATATTTTTCGTCAAACCTTTATACTCTTATTCATATTTCCCATATTACAATGGCAAAAACCTCTAAGTTAGTGCCTCAGCAAGCTGCTCTTTCATCTTCCCACTCGGCCGCATATGCCAAGGTGGCCATTCCCGAAGTGGCTCAGGAGCCCCCCATGAAGAGCTTCGTACCCGGGGGCTGCTCTATCGGGAACGACTTCAATGTCGAGAAGGCCTCTAGTCAACAAGACCGAGGCAAGGGAGCATGAAGATACATATGCTCTATCACTGAAGAAACCCTACCCATAGTCCGAGCGGACTGTAAATGGGAGGGTAAGGATGTGGTCGTCCCCGGGCTCAATGACGATATCACTACTCATGTGAAGGGGTATTTAAGTATTTACACTTACCCCTTCACGCTCGCCCCGTTGGACCCTATAGTTCTTGCTTTCTGCAAAAGGTACGAGGTGTGCCTTGGGAAACTCCACTCGTGCTTCTGGAAGATCGTGATCCTCATACGCCATTTTGTAATCAATACTGAAGCCCCTTGGTTCACCCTTGACCATCTACTCCACTTATACAGTCCCCGAATTTTCTGAGGGGGCTGAGCAAGCTTGTTCGCCGAGCAAGAAAGGCTCCTTTCTCGAGCATTGATGAGGACCGAGACCGAGACTAGCAGGGGAGGTTCGTTCGGGTGAAAACTGAAGACCTGATCCCTCTCGAGTTTCTGCTGTTCCCTGAGAAGTGGAACGTATCTCGTAAATATTGTATTTCTAGAGTATTCACTTATCTTTGTTCCTTCTCTCATTACCCGTGTTTGTTCTCGTGCAGCTGTTACCCAAGTCCCTAATGTAATTCCCCGATTCAAGGAGTGGATCAAGGGGGATCTGCAAGCAGATGTCGTACTCTAAGCGCGCATGGAGAAAGCTCTTGAAAGGAAAATGGGAGGCCCGATCCTATGGTGAGGTTCTTTCCTGAGTAATCCCTTCCACGTTTTTAGCTTACACAATGCTAACTTTTTCTCCTTTCTCCCAGGTTTGCCTAAGATCACCGAACTTAGGCCATTAGATGAGGATGAGGATCCTTCCTCGCTCGTTGAACTCTTCATTTCGGGGCAGCCCGGGGTTGCCGCGAAGGAGGAGGAGAAGAAGAAGAAGAAGAAGAAGAAGAAAAGAAAGCCATCGGCTTCCGCAGACATCGAGGCGAAGAAGAAGGTGACCATCCAGTTCGGAAGCCCAAAAAGAATACCAAGTTCAGGGTACTGGAACCCGATTCTCTCTACCGGCTCAGAGACGATCCCGAAGACGACAACCTTTTTATTTCTCATGGGTCGACCCTTAATGAGGGGGAGCAAGCGACAACCGAGAAAGAGGACCATGAGGTCAATCACCCTCTAACCCGGGAACCAGAGGGAGAGACAGAGGTTGCGTCCCCCCACGAAGCCACTCCTGTCCCGAAGGAGACAACCGGTGTCATTGACATCGTGGAGACACCCTCCTATACTGAGTCTATGGTCGAAGAGGCCCAAGAGGGCAAAGAGAAGTTAAGCGAGGTGGCGTAGGGCCAAGACGATGCCCTTAACACGTTCTTCGATAGCATGGATATGGCCGCATTGGAGCAGTTTTCCGGGTTTGATCACCTGGAGGCCCCGAAGAAGTATGAGTCATCAGGAGCGGGCAGGCCGAGTTCGATCCCAAGGCTAGTAAAGCAATTCCCTGCTCCAAGTGTGGACCCCGAGCGCAAGAGAACAGGTCATTCTGATGTGCGTAGCCAACTACCTTTGATTCCTGGTGACCGAGGAGGACCGGGCAAAGATGAACAAGGTGGGATTGTTGAGCCTCTTAAACGAGGCGCAACAGGCGCTGAACCGGGTAAGGCGCCAACCCTTTGTAACCCTTTGGTCTCACTTTGGTTTTTGATGTCCTTTACTAACTTCATTGTTTTTTAGGCTTTAGTGTTGCATCATGAAATCTTCCTCTGACACCATTTGGAGATTAGCCAGCTCGAGTTTGCATTCAAAGAGCAAGTCCGGAAGAAGGACATGTACATGGTTCTTAGTGAGCAGTAGGACGAGGCCCTCAAAGACCTCCCTATTCTCCGGGCCGATCTGGAAAAAGCTTAGAAGGAGGACTCAACCCTGAAGCGGGAACATGCCGACCTTGTTGAGAAGGTAAAGATCTTTGAGGCTAAAAACGAGAAACTAGTCGTGGTGACTAACAACACAACTTCACAGGTCCAAGAGAAGATAGACTTGATCGACCAGCTTCGTGTTGAGATGGATGAGGTCAAGGCCACGACCGAAGTGTGGAAGGGTAGGATGGACCTGTTGGCTTCGGAGAAAGAAGCTACAAGGGCAGAACTGGCATTGGTTGAGAACCAACTCCGGGTGGTGAAGGACAGAGCCGATAAGTGGTTTCGGCTTAGTGATGATCTTCAGGCACAACTGGGCTCGTCCGTCACGAAACGGGATGATCTCGAACAAGAATATGCCACACTGAGGTCCAAATTAGATGCAACCTTTGTCGATGCTGAGGAAATAGTGGCCCAGTATAAGGCCGATGTGGAGGTAGCCGAGACCCGCTTAAAGATGAAGATTGAGTACATAAAGCGGCTATCCAGGAAAGAGACCCTCAAAGAGATCCATGCCCGAGGTTTTGACCTATCGGCCGAGATTGAATAAACTATGAGGCTCTAGGCCGAGGCAAAGGAGCTCTACGAGCCCGAGGGCCCCGAAGGCTTCGATGGTTCCGGCGATGAGTCGGGCCCCGGTGAAAACCAGGTATAGATACCTTAGTATTTTCTAGTTTTTCCTTATGTATTCTTTTTGTTTATTTTGAGGTCGTTCTATCGAGCCTTTGTAAATATATTTTGGAGTATATAAAATTTTCCGCTTTCTGGCAATACCGTGTCTTTACTTTTTGAGCATCTACTTGCAATTTCTATTTGCTTATTATTTTTGATGCCTTAGCATAAAATCAGATGTAGTTCTGGAGCATCCATTTTTTGGAGGTTCAAACGGAGCCCGACTTCAATAATTTTGGTTTACTTGTGGCTTCGAACCCTCAGTGAGACCGAAGGTGTTTAAGATGCTTAAGTGTTTTTAAACGATGTTATTTGCAGAGAGTAACCTTTTAGTAGGTTTCAAATTTTCGTAAGGGCCTTACTTTCTGGTTACGGACATCGGACGTCTCGGAGTCATATTTAGGGTGGACGTAGCCTTTTATATTCGGCTACCTCCTAGTGGGTTTGGTGCCTCTGGGATTCGGTAGCTCTGGTCGTCCGAATTTTCATCGGGCGACAGTCCCCGAGTAGGGGTAGCCCATGGGCTTGATAGTCCCATAGCAGGGGTAGCCCGTGGGCTTTAGGATCCAGGATTGAAGAAGCAAAATGCGCAGTAATAAAGTGTAAGGGAAGTAGAAATTTCTTTCATTGCTTAGTATGTAAGGTACGTGATCGAAGGCGCATAACAACTTGTGTCATGGCTAGAGTGGACTATGTGGGCACGATTCATACGACCATTTGGCCCTTACAACGAATCCTAACCACCAAGCCTTAGATTTTAGCACATAAAATTTTCTTTTTTCCCTTGCTAAAGATCTTAATCTGAAGGTAATGGCCCCCAGTATTCGAGGTCGAACTCGTGAGGGCTCGAATACTATTGACCTAAAGTAAACGATCATTTATTCCAGTTTGAAACCGGTTTTATAATCTAAGGTAGCACATTTTACTGTTGCCTCGTTAAAAACCTTGCCGAAAAATCCACTTCGGGACAAAACTGGTTCAAGGAAAAAAGAGTGCAACACGTGCTTTCAGACCTAATAGCCACATCCGTCCTTGGCTGATTACCTGCATATGTTAGTCCGATATATAACATGATTAAAAAGTAATTGAGTTCTTGCCTTAGCAGTAGTACCGCATTAAGTGTGTCACGTTCCAGTTGTTTGGTAGTTGTACGTCATTTCCCGCTTCCAGTTTATATGAGCCTTTGATGGTTATTCAGAAGCTTGCTCTTCGATTGTAATACCTTTCTATTCGCTGCTTTTGGGCTGCCAACCAGACCACGGCAGCTTCCCGTCTTTCATCCAATAGTTCCATGCTCGTGATCATGGCCTCGCTGTTTGGCTCTTCGATCGCATACTGGAACCTGAGGCTCGGTTCTCCCACATCGACTAGTATTAAGGCTCCGGCTCCGTAGACCAAAGAAAATGAGGTGGCCCCGGTGCTCGATTTCAAAGTCGTACGATATGCCCACAGGACTTCGGGAAGGATCTCCTTCCATTTCCCTTTTGAACCGGCCTACCTCTTTTTCTGGTTTTGATGTATAGTCTTGTTCGTTGATTCTTCCTGCCCGTTCCCACTAGGATGATAAGGCGTCGATAGTATCTTCTTGATCATGTAATCTTTGAAAACCTTACTAACCTTGCTGCCGGTGAATTATTTTTTTTCGTTGTCGCAAAAAAACTCAGTCGGTATCACAAATCAACATATTATATTGTCTAAGATGAAGTCAATGACTTCTTTTTTTCGGACCTTTTTCGAACGCTTGGGCCTCAACCCATTTTGAAAAATAATCGGTCATGAATAGTATGAATTGAGCTTTACTGAGTGCCCATGTCAAGGGACCGATGATGTCCATTCCCCACTTCATAAATGGCCACGGGGACAAGACCTATTGGAGAATTTCTTCCGATTGATAGATCATCGGAGCATGTCTTTGGAACTTGTCGCATTTCCATACGATGTCCTTTGAATTTTTATCCATTTCGGTCCAGTAGTAGCCGACCCTAATCAGTTTTCGAAGCAAGGATTCTTCCCCTGAATGGTTCCCGCAAATGCCTTCGTGAACTTCTCTCATGTATTATTCGGTCTCTCCTGGTCCTAAGCATCTGGCTAGTGGGCCAAAGAAGCTCATCCTGAATAATTCCCCTTCAACCAAGCTAAATCTGGCAGCTTTGGTGCGCAGGCTCTCTATTCTTTGGTATCTGAAGGCAATTTTCATGTGTTCAAGTAGTCTGTGTATTTGTTTCTCTAATCCCAAGTTAAACTCGTTGAGTTCGCTTTGGTGTGACCTTCTTCTATCACCGAGTTCATTAGTTGAACTAATGCTCCCGCAATAAATTTATCATAATCGACCGACGACCCCAAGTTAGCAGTGCATCGGCCTCACTGTTTTGATCTCGGGGTACATGGTGCAGGGTCCTTTCCTTGAATTGATGTAGGGTTACCTGTAATTTCTCCAAGTACCTTTGCATTCGTTCCTTTTTTACTTCGAATGTTCCGTTAACTTGATTTACCACGAGGAGGGAGTCGTACTTAGTTTTGATCACATCGACCCCAAGGCTTTTAGCCAATTCTTGACATGCAATCATTTCCAAATACTCGGCCTCGTTGTTAGTCAATTTCACAGTTCTAATAGATTGCCTAATTACATTTCCCATGGGGGGATTTAATACGATACCAAGCCCGAACCCCTTCGCATTCAAAGCACCGTCCGTGAAAAGGGTCCAGATTCTCGAAGTGGTCCCCGAGGTTAACAAGAATTCCCTTTCGACTTTGGGTATTAAGGTCGGCGAAAAGTCGTCCACAAAGTCTGCCAAAATATGAGATTTTATGGCGGTTCGGGGTTGATACTCGATATCGTACCCACTAATTTCCACGGCCCATTTGGCCAACTGGCCCGAGAGCGCGAGCTTGTGCATGATATTACTTAGCGAGTAATAAGGGGTGGCATTAAAAGTACGGCTTTAGCTTCCTAGAGGCGCTTAGCAAAGCGAGCGACAATGTTTTCAGGTGAGGATACCTTGATTCGGCCTCGCCTAGGGTTCTACTGACATAGTAAATAGAAAATTGCGTACCTTCTTCCTCCCGGACTAAGACTCCACTTCCGCCACCTCGGAAACCTCCAACTAAAGGTATAACTATTCGTCTGCCTTCGGAGTGTGCAACAAGGGGGGACTCGATTGGTACTATTTGAGTTCCTCCAAAACTTGCTTTCATTCTGGGGTGCAGGAAAAGTTCTTCTTCTTATTTAATAGTGAGAAGAATCGATAGCTCTCGTCCGAGGACCTGGAGATAAACCGGTCCAAGGAAGCTATACACCCAGTTAGTCTTTGAACGGCCTTGACGTTATCCTCCATGGTGATGTGCTCTATGGACTTGATTTTGTCGGGGTTAATTTTGATCCCTCGATTGGATACCATGAACCCCAGAAATTTTTCCGATCTGACCCCGAATGCGCATTTCTCCGTGTTTAGCTTCAAATTGTATTTCTTCAGTATGTCGAAGGTCTCTTGAAAATGATTCAAATGGTTCTATGCTCGCAGGGACTTGACCAACATATCGTCAATATAAACGTTCATTAATTTTCCTATTTGTTCTTCGAACATCCGGTTTACTAGGCGTTGATAGGTGGCACCGGCGTTCTTTAATCAAAATGGAATTACATTAGTAGGTTCCAAATTTAGTTATGAAATAAGTCTTTTCTTGATCGTCCGGGTCCATCCAAATTTGGTTGTACCCAGAATAGGCATCGAGAAAGCTGAGTATCTCATTCCCAGCCATCTGTCGATCATCCGATCAATGATAGGCAAAGGGAAAAATACTTAGGGCATGCTTTGTTTAGATCTTTGTATTCTACACACATTTTTAGCTTATTCTCTTTTTAGGCACTACCACTACGTTAGCTAACCAGTCTGGGTATTTAACTTCCCGAGTGGATCCTATTTTAAGAAGTTTGGATACCTTATCCTTGATGAATGCATGCTTGATCTCGGACTGTAGCCTCCTCTTCTGCTTAACCGGATTGAACTTCAAGTCCAAACTTATCTTATGAGTGGTTACCTCCGGTGGGCTCCATGTCATGTAGATAGGACCAAGCGAAACAATCTACGTTAGCTTTAAGAAAATCAATGAGCTTGTTCCTAAGCTCAGGGGTTAACCCCGTGCCCAGGTATACCTTTCTATCCAGTAGGTGTTCGATTAATATAACTTGATCCAACTCTTCGACTGTCGATTTGGTGGTGTCGGTGTCATCAGGAGCTATGAACGATCTCGGGACTCCGTTATCATCCTCCTTGTCTACTCCTCATTCCTCCGGTTCGGTTGAGACCGGCATCAGTGATTTCTATTTAATTTCTTCCTTTCTGGTCGGCTCTGCGTTCCTTAATGTCGAAACCGCGAGCACCGAGATTACCTCGTCGGCTGAGAACATATCCTTTGTGGCCGACTGCTCTCTGTGTACTATCTTGACTCCTCATAGTGTAGGGAATTTCAACGCCTGGTGCAAGGTCGAGGGTACCGCCCTCATATTGTGAACCCACGACATTCCGAGTAAAGCGTTATACCTTATGTTCCTTCGATCACGTAGAAGTTTGTCTATTGGATAGTACCAGTGGTGTTTACTGGCAGGGTTATATTCCCTTTAGTGGTTTCGCATGCCATGTTAAAACCGTTCAACAGCTGGACCGTTGGCACTATTTGGTCCTGTAACATCAATTGCTCTACGACCCTTGATCTGATGATGTTGGACGAGCTACCTGGATCAATCAACACACGTTTAAATCGAGATTTATTGACAAGTACTGATATTACCAGTGCATCATTGTGAGGTTGTACGATGCCCTCGGCATCCTCGTCACTGAACGAAATGGTTCCCTCTGGGACATAATCTCGGGTGCGTGTTTCCCTTGTGATAGATTCTTTAGAGCGCTTTATCATTGGTCCTTGGGGGAATCGACCCCTTCGATGATCATATTGATGACGTGTTAAGGCTCTTCTTGTTCAACCTGTTTGTTG
Organism: Nicotiana otophora; assembly: GCA_000715115.1. Classification (NCBI taxonomy): domain Eukaryota; kingdom Viridiplantae; phylum Streptophyta; class Magnoliopsida; order Solanales; family Solanaceae; genus Nicotiana; species Nicotiana otophora. The sequence continues at coordinate 87,155 of AWOL01S0005441.1, read as the reverse complement.
GTGTCCCTGTTCCTGAAGTGGTTTTTGGCTCGATCACTCAGAAATTCTTAGAGGTGCCCATTTTTGAATAACCGGGCAACCTCTTCTCTCAATTGTCAGAAATCCTCAGTCTTGTGACCATGAGTGTCGTGATACTTACATATTAAGTTAGGATCTCTTTGGGTAGGGTCAAAATGCAATGGTCGAGGCCATTTGGTCTCTTTGATGCACCCGATGGCTGACACAATATTGGCAGCATCAATGTTGAAGTTATACTCTGATAATCTCGATGTTCCCTATTCCCGAGTGGCCTCTCAAAACCATTTTTGTTCATCAAACCCCGGCTACTGGGCCCTCAATCGCCTCTCTTTTCGTTCCTTGTGGGGTGACGCCCAGACCCATTTCCCTTTTGGTCCGCGCTGTATGGTTGGTACCGGTCCCAGACTGATTCTTGGCTCATGATCAACAACTCTCTTAGAATTATCATCAGCCCTGATGGGATAAACAGACCCAGAAGGAACTCCGAGTTGGTCGTCCTCAACCATGATCTTTGACTGGTACTTGTTGTGGACGTTGCCCCAGGTCACCGTCGGGTACTCTACCAAATTTTATTTTAGTTGTTGAGAGGCCAAGGAGCTTCGGGGGTTAAGCCCCTGAGTGAATGCCTGAACAACCCAATCATCTGTAACCGGAGGCAGGTCCATCCGTTCCATCTGGAACCTTGATACGAAATCTCTGAGCATCTCGTTGTCTCTTTGTTTAACCTTGAAAAGGTCTGACTTTCTGGTCTCGGCCTTAATGGCCTCGTCATGGGTTTTTGCGGAAGCATCTGCAAGCATAGCAAATGAGTCAATGGAATTTGGGGGTAAGTTGTGATACCATATCATTGCTCCTTTGGACAAAGTCTCCCAAAACTTCTTCAGTAACACTGACTCGATTTCATCGTCTTCCAAGTCGCCCCTCTTAATTGTGCATGTATAGGAGGTCACATGCTTATTTGGATCCGTGGTTCTATTATATTTGAGGATATCGGTCATACGAAACCTCTTTGGGATTGGCTTTTGTGCCGTGCTTGGAGGAAAAGGCTTCTGGATAAATTTCCTGTAATCCGACCCCTTCAATATCGGGGGGGGTGCTCCCGGGATTTGATTGACCCTGGAATTGTATGTTTCTACCTTCTTATCATTAGCCTCAATTTTCTTTTCACCTGACTCTACTCGTTTCGTTAATGCTTCAAGCATTTTCATTATCTCGGGATCGACCCTAGGCTCGGCTTCTCCCCGTCTCTCGGTGATTTGTTCATTTTTTCGGGTGCTTTTACGGGATTGTTCGGGCTCAACCCTGTTGGGGGCTTGACTTTGATTATGCAACTGCGCTATTGCTGCCTATTGAGTCTATAACATTTCGAAGATTAGCCGTAGGCTCACCCCATTAACTTCGCCTTGGGGCGCTTCTCGAGTTGTTGGTCAGGGTCCCCCGCGAAATGTTCGGGATCAGTTGGCAAGTTGACGTCGATGGCCACCTGTGAGTTAGCATCGACCGGATAGGAAACTGGGACACCGTTGGGATCAGCAGGAGGCATCTCGTTGCTAGGCACCAAATTATTATTTTTGCCATGATGGTCAGACTCAGCGTCAACGTTCAAGTGGGCAGATTGAGAATTCGACATTTTTTTAAGACTGTAAAGAACAAGCGTAAAATAAGGTGTATTATGGAGATTCATAAAAATCACCACTATTATCCTTAACCTCACGGTGGACGCCAAACTGTTTACCCTTAAATCGGTAACAATTAAATTTATACGCGATTTTAGGGATATGTGGTTTGATTCATCACAAATAATCAAGAATATTAGATAAACGAGTTAAAGACAAAATAACCGATCAAACCAGTTGTAGTATTATAGCCTAGCCCGAATCTAGGTTGAACAGTGACCTCGTCCTCGATTGGACCCTTGACTCGAACCCAGTTATGAATGAAGAACAGAACAATTAAATAAGAACTTTAGCAGTAGCTAGAAAGTAGAAAAATAAATTTGAATTGCTTTGATTTGCGTGTTACCATGTCCATTACAAAAGAAAACTTCCCTTTTATATAGTAGGAGAGTTTCATCCTTAGTATATGTCTAAAAAAAGTAAAAATCTTCTTTTCTCGTTAATTACTGATCTCTAACCGATATCGAGTGAGGTATGCGCCGTGATATCTGGTTAGGTACTAATATAACGGCCCTCTATTCGTCGTGTGTAACCGTTTGCCATTTTCCGAGGTTTTAGAACTCGTTCTGGGACTGAGGCGCGTTGCTTTATCATGCCCGATGATGAACACATCGTTCACCTTTCATGGATCTCGATACGAAGGGCTCGCAACCTCGATTTCAATCTTGTGCATCCATGACCTTCTTCCATTTTCTTCACCGGGAAATACCCTATTTAACCGTATACAATATGTTTCTACAAATTGGATATAATCTTGAAAATAGTTGTAAGGAATCATAATGAATTGTAGAAATACGACACTTGTACGAGATGCAATTTCACAGCAACTTCCTCAAACGAGAACAAACATTAAATTGCGAAGTGTACTGTGACTTTAGATATCTTCCTTTATATCTGTTCGACTGTTCCAGCTCATTAGGTGTTGGAGTTCAACATTTGTTTCTTTTCACAGCTTTTTAATCTTTAATTGCAGATTGCATATCTAGGAACTACGAAGTTGCTTCCACAGGATCTAGGAAGATTACATTTGAACTAAAAATCAAATATCCTATGAATTTACTTCAAAAAAAAAACATGATATTAATACGTGATTGGATTCCGACATGATTAAATTGCGAACTACGGGAGGTTTAGGAGAGAGATTGAGGTGTGACGAAGCTTCAGGTTGGATTGAACCCTTGTTGAGTTTTTTTATTTTAATAAACGTGGTATTCGCGCTAGTTTGCCCATATTTTGACTATTTTACCGAAAATTTGTTATTCCTACCAAAACAAGTAAATTTGTTATCTAATTTAAGACATGTAATTTTAACCACTATTATTTAATAAACACATAATATGAATCAGTTTTATGATTTTTAAAATATCCATATCTAGGAGCTGACTTAGATGGCTTTTTTCATATAGTGAAACCAGCAATCACTTGGGGAATTAAATTAGCCTTAGAATTCTCTTACGTAAGATGAGTACTTAGTACTTACTACTTAGCCGTAAAAATAAATTTAGTAGTAGGTATAAAAAGAAAGTCAAAGGCATTCAAAACAACTGGCTTTCTTTCGCTTTTAAATTTTAGAGCTATTTTTGCTATGTTCATATCGTCGTTTTAGTTATTTATGGATTCATTTATTTTTCTCCAGTTGATTGATTTGCTTTTTGGTGAAGAGAGTGATATAAAATACCTACATCTGGCACTTAGTTGACCAGACAAAAAGATTGCCTAATTAATGTATTTGATTAGCCTCGTTAAGAAGAGCTGGCACTGGTAGTTCAACCAACTACATCCCATATCTCGCAACTTTATTAGATTTGAAATTTTACGTATTTATGCTACGTTATGAACCTAATTAGAAATTATCATTATTAGAGAGGTTCTCATTTGATTACATATCCTATATATAATTATTAATTGTATACAGCATAATGTATTAATCTTCCTATTTTAGGCTCCAATCTTCCATTCTCTCCCCGACTTGGATTTTCTAAAATTTCTTTGGATTTCTTCTGTGTTTCATCTCCACAGATGAACGACAAACTATGCCAGATAAGGAAACAATAGAATTATTCAATTTTTTTATAATTAATCAACAAACTTAAGTCTGAACTGAATAACTGAGACTACTACGTGTCTTAAGAGATAGTGAGTTCCTTCAGAAAGATGTCACGCTTGTTCATGAGTTGCTTTGCTGAAGACTGAACTCTACAGAATCCATGTGAGGCTTCCTCAAATCTAAGAACCAGTACTAATATAAATGAAGTTTGAATGCTTGCTTCTGTGATCCAATCTTGTACTTTAGATTAAAAATATTTCCGATTTTATAATAAACATAAAATTTATCAAAATGTTCCATTGACAACTGCTAAATTAAAGAGGCAAGGCCAGTGAAGAGAAAATTACTCTGCCTTTTTCATTGATATTATGTCCTATATATACAGAGAAATAAGGAGCAACCCTAAGTATCCTAAAAACTAGGTTAACTAATTACAGAATATTACTAATATCATATTTACAGAAAAAACAGCTTCGAGGCAAAGTGAGTGTGTCGCACCTGGCATAGCACTCAACCCGGGTGCTATCTTGGGTGCGAGGCACTGAGGATGACACTGAATTTGGGTGCTAGGCACTAAGGATAGCACTCAAGATATACACACGCTAATACCCCTTAAATCGGTGCGTGGAGATTCAGGAAGCCCAACTTGCGCATGAGATGATTATATTGCAACTTTCCCAAGGCATTCATAAAGATGTCTATCATGTGAATAAACAAAAGTGGTACAAATATGTATAATAACAATCACATCTCGAATGAAATTACAATAAACTTCAATATGTTTGGTTTGTTCATGAAACATCGAATTCTTGGCTATGGACAATGCCGTCTGACTGTCACAATAAAAGCTAATAGAAGAAGTAGAAGAAACTCCCAAACTAGATAAAATCCCTCTCAACCATTTCAACTCGCATATAATCATTGCCATCGATTGATACTATGCCTAAGTTGATGATCGAGACATAGTACGTTGCTTCTCTTAGTCTTCCAAGATATTGGAGAATTACCTAATGATATACACCAGTCGGTGAGACAGCGACGAGTTAATGGCAACCCGCTCAGTCCGAATGTAACAATCTGACTGGTTAGTTTATGTATTTGAGACTCGTTTCCCTATTTGATATTTCTTGTATGCTTGTTAATTATTTTGGGACTTGCGGGGATGGTTGTTTTGGTTCCGGGGAGATTTTGGAGTGAATTGGAACACTTAATTCCTTTGTTGGAAGCTTTAATTATAAGAGGTAACAAAGGTTTGACATTTGTGTCGATGACCTCGGATAAGTGATTTGATAATTTCAGTAGGTTCGTATGGTGATTTTGGACTTAGGCGTATGTTCAGATTTAGATTTAGTGGTTCCTAAGGTATTTTGGCTCTATTTGCCGAATGTTGGCAATTTAAAGGTTTCGAGAGTTCACAAGTTTGACTCGGAGTTGACTTTGATGATATCGAGTTCAAAATATTATTTTGGAAGTTGGATAGGTGGTTCGTCATTTGGGACTTGTGTGAAAAGTTTGGTTACAAGTCGAATTGATTAGGCTTGAATCGAATGCTTAAGAGAAGCTCAACTTGTGTTTTGATCGTCGATTCTTGGTATTGATATTACTCATGGTGTTTTGAGCATTCAGACAAGTTTGGATAAGATATTGGGACTTGTTGGTATGATTAAATAGGGTCCCGGGGGCTCGAGTGTGTTTCGTGGTAGTTTTAAACCATTTCTCTTTGTGTTGGAATTGTTGGTTTTTTATGTTTAGCGGTCTTCGCGATGGTGGAGCTTGTCTCGTAATCGCGGAGATGCAAGCTGATGGTAGGCTAGAAGCATAGATTTTGGTCTCAATTTCATCTATATTTGATTGCATCTCAATAGTGTTTTGAGCTTACTTATGAGAAATTTGTACTTATGACGTGGTTTATGTATTCAGGACTTAAATCCGAGCCATAATGAAATATGGAGCTTCGAAGTTTGAGTACAAGCTTCAATTGATCGTTTGGGATCATATCCGGGGCTCATGGACCAGCATTGTATATGAAAGTTGGAAGAAAGCACAAGGGCTAGAGCAAAATGTACTAGTGTGTCACATAAGACGTGGCATGGAGCGACGCATTAGTACAAACGTTTGTCAGAAGTTTAAGAAGTTCAGAGATTTGGAGTTTTTGGGTCTGACAAGAAAATACACTAATGCGACGCAGGGTGTGCAGCATAGTGCGCATATTAGTACAAACGTTTGTGAGACAAGCTAAATTCAGAAAGTTGACAACCGAGCAAAATACACTAATGCGACGCAGGGTGCGTAGCACTGTGTGACGCATGAAGTGTAAAACGTTTTCCATATTTTCCCACTTCGGCTCAAAGAGGGTAGTTTGGTCCAGGCATATTTCGACTTGGTATAAATACACTAGGAAACACGTTTTGGGGGGGACTTTTGACCTACGGAGAATTGAGAAAGCATTGGAGGTTTCAAGACACAAGATTTCATCTTTCGTCCACCAATTCAATACGCGAGTTTGGAAATCCGAAAAATTAATAAAATCCGAACATCATTCAACAACGAGTCCAACCATACAAATATTACTCAATTCCGATCTCAACTCGACCTTCAAATCCCCAAATTAAAGCCTATGGAATTTCTATAATTTTTCCCAATTTTCCCAACCCCAAGCACTAATTAAATGGTAAAAAATGTTGGATTCATGTATATTAACCAAATCCGAGTTAGAATCACTTACTCAAATCAATTCCTTGAAAATATCTCAAAGAATCGCCTCAATCCAGGCTCTCAAAGTCTAAATATGAAATAATACTCTAACCCTCATTTTTGAAATCTTATATTCTGCCGAGATATGTTGCCCTCAAAGTACCCATCGGGAACGCGTACAAACCATCGCGAACGGGATGTACAGGATCATCAACTTACGCAATCGCGGACTCCTTCACGCGATCGCGAAAAACATTTGTGTGGACTTCCAGCCTCCTTCTTCCATATTCGCAGACACGACCCAACACATGCGTTCGCGCAGAACTGACTCCCAAAGCTTCGCGATCGCAGACCCATTCTCGCGAACGCGTAGAAAAAATTCCCTAGTCACCCAAACAACCCTCCGCGATCGCGGACTTTCACTCGCGATCGCGTATAAGGAAACTAACAACAGTCATGACAGCAATCCAACAAGTCCAAATATGAGTCGAACATGATCTGAATAACACATGAGGGCCCCGGGACCTCAACCAAACATACCAACAAGTCCTAAAATATCATACGAACTCGTTCCAAGTCTAAAATCATATCAAACAACACTAAAATCGCGAATCACACATCGATTCCAGCCTAATGAACTTATGAACTTCTAACTTCCAAAACTAATGCCGAAACATACAAAACCAACTCTGATTAACCTCAAATGTTTCACACAAGTCATAAATGACACAACGGGCCCATTCCAACTTTCGAAACCACAATCGGAGTCCGGTAATAACAAAGTCAACTCTCGGTCAAACTTCTTAACTCTCCAAACCTCAACTTTTCCAACTTTTGCTAATTCAAGCCAAAATCACTTACGGGTCTTCAAATCAATATCCGGACACACTCATAATTCCAAAATCACCATACGGAGCTATCGAAACCATCAAAACTCCATTTCAGAGTCATTTACACATAATCAATATTTGGTCAACTCTTTCAATTCCGAAACATTCCTAGAAATAAACCAACCATCCTGACAAGTCATATAACAACAACCAAACATAAAACAAGCGATAAATGGGGGAACGGGGCTATAATACTCAAAACGAACGGTCGGGTCATTACATTCTCCCCCTCTTAAACAAACGTTCACCCTCGAACATGTCTACAATCATATCTGGAGTCTCAAATAGGTGTGGATGTCTGCTTCGCATCTCCCGCTCGGTCTCCCAAGTAGCCTCCTCGACTGGCTAACCTCTCCACTACCTCTTTACTGAAGCTATATTCTTTGACCTCAACTTTCGAACTTGCCGATCCAAAATAGCCACCGGCTCCACATCATAAGTCAAATCACCATCTAGGTGAACCATGCTGAAGTCCAAAACATGAGACAGATCGCCGAAATACTTTCGGAGCATTGAAACATGAAATATTGGATGAACGCTCGATAGACTAGGTGGCAATGCAAGTTGGTAAGCCACCTCCCCAATCCTCCCAATCACCTCAAAAGGACCAATATATCGAGGGCTCAACTTTTCCTTCTTCCCGAACCTCGTAACACTCTTCATGGATGAAACTCTAAGAAATACCTTCTCCCCCACCATGTAAGCAATATCACGAACCTTCCAATCTGCGTAACTCTTCTGGCTAGACTGCGTCGTGCGAATCCGATCTTGGATCAACTTAGCCTTTTCCAAAGCATCCTAAACCAAGTTAGTACACAATAGCCTAGCCTCACCCAGCTTAAACCAACCAACCGGAGACCGACACCGCCTCCCATACAAGGCCTCATACGGAGCCATCTGAATACTCGATTGGTAGTTGTTGTTGTAGGCAAATTCTACAAGCAACAGAAACAGATCCCAGGAACCCCCGAAATCCATGATACAAATGCGTAGCATACCCTTCAATATATGAATAGTGCGCTCGAACTGTCCGTCCGTATGAGGGTGGAATGTTGTACTCAACACCCGTGTGCCTAACTCTCAATGCACTGCTCTCCAAAGCTGCGATGTGAATTGCGTGCTACGATCTGAAATGATAGACACCGACACACCGTAAAGGCGAACAATCTCGCGGATATAGATCTCGGCCAACCACTCTGAAGAATAGGTAATCCCAACTAGAATGAAATGCGCGTACTTAGTCAACCGGTCCACAATCACCCAAATAGCATCAAACTTCTTCAAAGTCCGTGGGATCCCAGGTACGAAGTCCATGGTGATACGCTCCCATTTCCACTTAGGAATCTCAAGCAACTAAAGCAAACCTCTCGCCCTCTGATGCTTGTACTTCACCTTCTGACAATTCAAGCATCATGCTACAAACTCCACTATATCTTTCTTCATTCTCCTCCACCAATAGTGTTACCTTAAGTCCTAATATATCTTCGCGGCACCTGAATGAATGGAATACCGTGAACTGTGAGCCTCCTCGTGAATCACCTCTCTCAGCCCATCCGCATTGGGTACACAAATCCGACCCTGCATCCGCAACATCCCATCATTCCCAATAGAAACCTCCTTGGCATCACCGTGTTGAACCGTGTCCTTAAGGAAAAGCAAATGAGGGTCGTGATATTGACGCTCTCTGATGCAATCATATAAGGAAGACCAAGAAACCACACAAGCTAGAACCCGACTAGGCTCCGAAACATCTAACCTCATGAACTGATTGGCCAAGGCTTGAACATCTGATGCAAGCAGTCTCTCACCAATAGGAATAAATGCAAGGCTACCCATACTCACTACCTTCCTACTCAAGGCATCGGCCACCCCATTGGTTTTCCCAGATTGATACAAAATGGTAATATCATAATCTTTTAGCAGCTCCAACCACCTCCGATGCCTCAAATTTAGATCCTTTTGTTTGAACAAGTATTGAAGACTACGATGATCCGTAAATACCAAACAAGACACATCGTAGACATAATGCCTCCAAATCTTCAATGCATGAACGATGGCTACCAACTTTAAATCATGGATGGGGTAGTTCTTATCGTGAGGCTTCAACTGGGGTGAAGCATAAGAAATCACTCTACCCTCATGTGTCAAGACACACCCAATACCAATCCGAGAAGCATCACAATACACTGTTTAAGATCTCGATGTTGAAGGCAAAACTAGAATAGAAGTTGTGGTAAAGGCAGTGTTGAGCTTCTTAAATCTCTCCTCACACTCATATAACCACCTAAATGGAGCACCCTTCTGGGTCAACCTGGTCAAGAGTGCTGCAATGGACGAGCAACCCTCCACGAAGCGACGATAATATTCGGCCAAGCCGAGAAACCTCTGAATCTCAGTAGCTGAAGACGGTCTGGGCCAACTTTGAACTACCTCTATCTTCTTTGGATCCATATTAATCCCCTCACTGGACACCACGTGCCCCAAGAACGCCACCAAACTGAGCCAAATTCACACTTGGAGAACTTGGCATAAAGCTCTCCTCCCTCAACCTTTATAGTACAATCCTCAAATGTCGTGCATGCTCCTCCTAGCTATGTGAGTACACCAAAATATCATCAATAAAGACGATGACAAACGAATCAAGATATGGCTGGAATGCACTGTTCATCATATTCATGAATGATGCTGGGGAGTTGGTCAGCCCAAATGACATCACAAGGAACTCATAGTGACCATAGCGGGTCCTAATTGTCGTCTTCAGAATATCCGAGTCACGAATCTTCAATTGGTGATACCCAGACCTCAAAACAATCTTAGAGAACACTCTAGCTCCCTGAAACTGGTCAAATAAGTCATAAATGCGCGGCAAAGCATACTTATTCTTAATTGTAACTTTGTTAAACTACCTATAGTCAATACACATCTACATAGTACTTTCTTCTTCACAAACAGAACCGGTGCACCACAAGGAGACACACTAGGCCTAATGAACCCCTTATCAAGAAGTTCCTAAAGCTGTTATTTCAATTCCTTCAATCTGCCGATGCCATACGATATGAAGGAATAGAGATGGGCTGAGTGCCGACACCAAATCAATGTCCCCGTCAGGTGGCATGCTCGGTAGGTCTGTAGGAAACACATCTGGAAAGTCTCGCACTACTGGAACAGAATCAACAGTAGAAGTATCAGCACCAACATCCCTCACAAAAGCCAAATATGACAAATACCTCTTCCCAACCATCCTTTAGGCCTTCAGATATGAAATCACCCTGCTGGGGATATAGTCTAGAGAAACTCTCACTTGATCCTAGGTAACTCCGGCATTGCCAACATCACAGTCTTAACGTGACAATCCAAAATAGTATGATATGGAGACAACCAATCCATGCTCGAAATTACGTCAAAATCAATCATGTTAAGCAATAAGAGATCAACCATAGTCTCCAATCCCCCAATGGTCACCACTTATGACTGATACACACGGTCAATAATAATAGAATTGCCCATCGGCGTAGATACATGAACAGGCGAAACTAAGGACTCACAGGGCATATCCAAGTAATGAGTAAAATAGTATGATATATATGAATAAGTGAAACCAGGGACAAATAAAGTAGAAGCATCCCTGTGGCATACTGAAACAATACATTGCGTCCGAAGCAACGGCCTCTGGCCTAGTAGGGATAGCATAGCATCGAGCCTGACCGCCACCTAATCGGCCTCCCCTTCTAGGGCGACCTCTAGCTGCCTGAGCCTCACCCAAGCTGGCTGAGCAGGTGATGAAGTAACTGGTGCAGAAGTTGCAGCCTGAATCCTCTGCTGAACTGGACCTCCCAAAAGGTGGGGACAATATGTCTTCACATGACCAAATTCTCTACACTCAAATAAACCCCACTCTGACAATGGTGGTAGGTACTGAAGCGGAACTCGAGAACTAGAATAACTACTAGAAGAACCTGGTGCAGATGAACCCTGAACTGATGGAGCACGAGATGAACTCTAAGTTGGGAGGGAACTGAGAGATGACTGACCCGGACGAGCACTGTATGAACCATTGCTAGTTGATGCACCATGATGAACCGAACGAGTCATCTAAGCGGGCCTATAAGGACAACCCCTACTGTGGTGTAACTGACCTCCATAAGGAACACCATTGAAACCACCTAAACCACGAGGCCTCTTGGCCTCTCTCTCCTCACGCTCATGACTACGGACTTGCTCTAGCCATCTAGAAATATCAACCACCTCGTCAAACCTAGCACCTGATGTAATCTCTCGAGTTATGACAAAGCACAGTCCATAGTTGAGGCCACCAATGAACCTACTAATCTTCTCCCTCTCTGTGGGAACCAACGATATTGTGTGATGAGCTAACTTTGAAAATCTCATCTCATACTGGGTCACGAACATACCCTCCTGGTGTAGCTGCTCAAACCGCCTACGCAACACCTCCCTACGGGTCTGTGTCACAAACTTCTCCAAGAAGAGAACGGAGAACTCGTATCACGTAAGTGGTGCAGCACTAGCTGGCCTACTCAATTCATAGGCCTCCCACCATCTAAAGGCTTCCCCTACAGCTAAAACGTCATAAATGAGAGTCCACTAGTCTCCAAAATACCCATCGTGCGAAGAATCCACTGGCACCTGTCCAAGAAGTCCTAAACATCCTCTGACTCAGCCCCACTAAATGATGGAGGCCTAAGCCTCCCAAACCTCTATAGTCTCTTCTGCTCCTCGTCACTCATCGGTGGACCCACCTGGGCCTGAGCAGCTGCAACCGGCTGGGCTGGTAGTATCCCTGATGTCTAACGTCCCTAAACCACCTGCTCTGGAGTACGGGCGGCAAGAGGCTGGGCACCTCCCCGGCCTGAGAAGTGGTTGGTTCAGCCGGAACTGAAACCGCCTGAGCAAGGCTAGTGCATACAGTCAATATAGGGCCAGAGCCTCCTAAAGGTATGGAATCACAATGGGCACAACTGGTGCCTGAGCTGGTCCTACCATCTCAACCACATCTGGGATCTACTCCTGAGCTAGAGAAACTGGTGGGTCTATAGGGGCTGCTCTAGCTGCTATACGAGCTGCACCTCGGCCTCTACCGCGGCCCCGGCCTCTCGTGGCCCTTGCTGGTGGTACTGGTGGTCTTCCCCCCGATCCAGTAGTATGTGTCCTCACCACCTGTGAGAGAATAGAATAATAAAAGTTTAGTTTTTGGAATCAATAAAAAAGCACGCCAAGAATACAAGAAAGTGAAGTTTTCCTAATGGTTTGGCAGCCTCTCGAAGATAAGTACAAACATCTTTGTACCGATCCGCAAGACTCTACCAAACCTTCTCATGACTCATGAGACCTATGGAACCTAGGCTCTAATACCAACTTGTCATGACCCAAAACTCAACATGTCGTGATGGCGCCTATCATAGTACTAGGCAAGTCGGCAATCCACAAATCACCATGCATCTTTAAATTGAAAACATAATGAATCAAGCTTAATAGTGAAAATATCATGATTAACTGATAAGAAAATACTATGACTCAATATAAAATCCCTCAAAATACGAGTGTCACTGAGTACATGAGCATCTAAATGACAATATAGTCTAACTGCTAAAACAATTATCTAGAATGATAGAACAGTGCAAATAAACTGAAAAGAAGGAGAGTCGAGTTATGCGGCACCAAGGCAGCAACCTTAATAGTCTCCAAGCAGATGAAGCTCCACGGCTAGCAACCACCGTGTCCAGAGGTACCTGGATCTGCACACGAAGTGTGGAGTGTAGTATGAGTACAACTGACTCAATGTACTTAATAAGTAACAGGATTAACCTTGGGTTGAAAACACTGACGAGCTCAGAAATATACAATCCAAATCCAGATTATAACAGTATAGATATGACAGGAAAAGAAAATGGTAGTAATATCTCAAAGAAAACTCATAATCAGTTGATACACAGTACAAGAATGTAGGCATGCTTTCAAGTTAACAGTTTAAGCTCAACATGGATAAAATATGCCAAAGTATGACTAATACGAGGAATGCTACATCTCTATATCTACATACCAATGTGTATGTCACATTTAATGCATCACAATGATAGCCTCACGTACTCCCACTCTCAGAGTACTCAATCTGACTGTCTCAACTCTCACTCATCACACTCAGTCACTCAACATTGTACAGTACATGTGCTCACTGCTGGTATGTCAAACTTCGGAGGGGCGGATCCCGCCCAAGCGCTAATAACACCGGTTGTTGCAGCACTATCCCATATGGACCGTCTTGTTAGTATTTTGGCCCTTCACTCTGTTACCTGCTAGCTTCCACCATCGAAGATATCTAGTAACTTTACTCACCAAGGTTTCAAATTTTTTTATAAGAAATATCTGAAGTTAAGAAAACGTTTTTATAAATTTCCAACATCTAATGATCATAATTTTATACTACTAAAGTATATTTTAAAATAATTTTATACATTTGAAAGAGTTCAAGTTTACTTGAATTAAAAAAAGACTTGATCTACTCTTTATAAGAAATAATTTACTTTAAAAGATATTACAAGAGATTTGCTTTTATTTTTTTTATTATCAATGTCATCATCAAACTACTATTTTGCCATATTGTATGCTTATTTTAAAATTCAAGTATTTATCTAAATAACCTCTAACTTCTATATCCAATAAGAAAAAAACATAAATCTAGTATCTTTTTTATAATAATAATTTTTTAATAATATAAAATTAATTAATAATGAAATATTGAGGCCTTTTAATTAGGGGGGCCCTTGGGCCGGCACTACCCTCATTGATATTGACAATTAGCACAATATCTTCCGCAAATAGCACACACCACAAGAGCTCATATTGTATGTGCTAGTTAGCTTGACCATAAACAATGTTGGTCCCTAGCGGAAGCCCGTGACTATGAGAAACTTCTTCGTATCTCCTATAAGCATTGATTGTAATATAATTTTTCCTTATCTATCAATAATAGAATACACTATTATGATAGTGCAAATGCCTTTTATCATGGAAGATTAGCAACAAGAGAAAGGAAAGAAAAGACAAAATACAAAAGTTGTTATGAAATAAAAGAAATTTAGTAAACTATGAACAAGAAATAGAGATAGAGATAGAGAGAAGGAAGAAATTTTCTTCTTCAATTGTGTGTCTTTTCCTATCTATTACAAGGCCTTTATATAGGCATGAAAAGTGAAGAAAACAATGTCATTGAATATGTCATTAAGCATTTGAGATGAAGATCATGGAGAAAGAGTAGACATCCACAAGATCATGGAAGAAAAGTAGACATCTACCATAATTTGATTTTTTCTTATAACACTCCCCCTTGGATGTCCATAGATAATGTGCCTCGTTAAAACCTTATTAGGAAAAACCCCTATGGAAAAACAATTCTAGTGAAGGAAAAAAAGTACACATGTTTAGAAATATGTCTTTTGGTTGCCTCGTTAAAAACCTTGCAAGAAAAATCCAGTGGGACAAAACCTTGTAGGGAAAAAAGAGTACAACGCATATTAACTCCTCCTGATGAGAGCATCAATTCACATCGTTGAGCATTCGCATCTCAATCTTGTATACTACTTTCTTGAAGGTTGACGTTGGTAGAGATTTGGTGAATAAATCAGCCATATTATCACTTGAACGAATCTGTTGCACATTGATATCACCATTCTTTTGAAGATCGTGTGTGAAAAATTACTTTGGTGAAATGTGCTTTGTCCAATCTCCTTTTATGAATTCTCCCTTCAATTGAGCTATGCATGTTGCATTGTCTTCATACAAAATTGTGGATAGTTTGTCACACTTCAAACCATATTTGTCTTGAATAAAATTTATTATAGATCTTAACCATATACATTCTGGACTTGCTTTATGAATAGCAATTATCTCAGCATAATTAGATGAGGTAGCCACGATTGATTGCTTAGTGGATCGCCAAGATGTGGCAGTGCCTCAACATGTAAACACATAGCTTATTTGATATCGAGTCTTGTGTGGGTCAGATAAATACCCATCATTGTCATAACCAACAAGATCGGGATTTTAATCATTTCCATAAAATAAGTCCATATCGGTAGTCCTTTTTAGATACCGCAATATGTGTTTGATTCCATTTCAATGTCTACTTGTAGGAGTAGAGTTATATCTTGCTAAGACATCAACTGAAAAAGTTATATCATGCCTTGTAGTGTTAGCAAGATACATTAGTGCACCAATTGAACTAAGATATGGTACTTCAGGACCAAGAAACTCTTCATTATTTTCATGAGGTTGGAATGGATGTTTATTTATATCAAGTGATCTCACAACCATCGGAGTACTCAATGGATGTGCTTTATCCATATAGGATCGCTTTAAAAAAATCAATATATGCTGATTGATGGACAAAAATTCTATCTTTCATATACTCAATTTGTAGATCAAGACAAAATTTTGTGCAATCGAAAAATCTGGCGAGATATGGAGAGGATATGCTCGAATAGTCAATGGGGCACAGCAGGTTCGACAATCATACACCCTTATGAATGAATGTCTTTCATTTCAAATTCTTTCTTTAAACAGTCTACCACTTTAGGAAGTTCCCCAGGAGTTTCAATGATATTTAAATCATCAACATACACGACGATCATAACAAATTCAGATCCAGATCTTTTTATAAAAACACAAGGACAAATTGAATCATTCTTGTACCCTTCTTTCAACAGGTACTCACTCAAGCGATTATACCACATGCGCCCTGATTGTTTCAATCCGTATAAGGATTTTTGAAGCTTTATTTAATAAATTTCTTGGAAACTTTAATATACTTCAGAACAATTTAAATCCTTCAATGATTTTCATTATACACATATCAAGTTTTTCATGTATTGCCAGATTAAAACCTGAAAGACTACATCCACCACAGGAGAACATGTCTCTATATAATCAATGCAAGGATATTTATAAATCTTCTTGTGATACAAGTCGTCTTTATGTCGATCGACTTGACTGTTTTTTCACACAAGAACACATTTATACCTCCACTGGCTTTATACTTTCAGGTGTTGGGACTATCCATCTAACTTCATATTTTTCAAGTAAAATCAGTTTTCATTGCGTATTTTTTATTTGGCCAATCATTTAAAATTTCATAATAGATTTGAGCTCAAGATCCTCGTCAATATTAATAATATTGAGCACTACATTATATTAACAATATCATCGACGATCATTTTATATCGGTTCTATTATAACCCAATAAAGACATAACCTATTGAGATCTTTTTATCTCATTTCAAGTACCTGAGACTCTCCTGTGAGGTCTTATGAAGTGTTATGTCGTGGTGCACTTCTAGAGTACCTGCCTCCTTATTATGACCATCTTGAATATCTGCTCCTCTCCTTCTTCAAGGAGTTTTATCGTTGGAACTGATTAGTCTATTATGCTTCATGCATGCCATAGACTTTGTTCATTATGAACTTTATTTTATTTGGAGCATTAGCAGTTGAAATATGATATTTAGCTTTGGGTCAGCAAATACGCCTGGCAATATTTTGCAAATGAATTATCACTTGAACTTCAAGTTCACATTTTCTTGTACGGGGATCTAGATGTACTCATAATAATTCATTACATGCATTACTTTTTCAGCTGTCCATTTTTTTCCCCTATTGTTGGGATCACCAACACATATTCCTAGCCTTATTTGGGGATCCATCTCTATGCATTGTGGTGGAACAATTAAATCATATAGCACATTCATATTTCTAGATAGAAATTATTTAGTTCCTGATCCCGAACCTACTGTCATAGGGTGAACGTATCATAACTTGACTAGATGCGTACAAATGTTGTAGTATATTAAATAATACATCACATACCAAATTTTATTTTGGCAGTTTTGTTCTCATAACCAATGGTTTAGCTATAATTGGAGGCATAGAATTTCTGCTAAACCAACTTGAATTTAAACCAGCATTATCAAGATAAATCATCATAATTTATATTCTGGAATTGTACTCTAATAACTTGAGCAATCAATCTTGCAAAAGCCAAACTGCAAGTTGATAACAAATGCACATGTGACCATAAAATAGATGCATCTATTAAAATTATATAATAGTAAACGATTCACGTGGCAGGTGACTGTGCCCATATATTTATCACCTTTTATTCGTTTTAGAAATCAAGGGATTCAATCACAGCCCTAACTGGTATATTATGAGAATAAGCAGCACAAGAGAATTCTTAAAGAATCTTTTATTTCTTCAATATATGCCAATGTAAGTATCAATTAATTTTTCGCATCATAATTGAACCGGGATGGTCAATCGGTCATGCCAACTAATATTTGTTTCATTAAACCTCTAGTTTACTTGTGACATATAATTCCATCATCATGCTTATATTTGTGTTACAGATACAAAAAAATCGGGTAATCTTTCATATTAACCCGTTATGATTATAGAAATATGAATATATTCAATATTTCTTTCATTTATAGTATCAATATGCCAACCACTTCGGCTAATATATTTGAAACTCAAAAAGTTTCTTTTGAAACTTACTACAATATCAATGTCATAAATAATTTTATTCATCCTGGTAGTAACAAGTTAGTTCTTCTGGAGCTCTTAATTGATTTTTGTACTACAAGATTTTTTGTCACACTATCCATATGGTGAATGTCTCCTTCACGGATAAAAACATATCATAATAATTGCCATGGTCAAAATCATTATACGCGACCAATGACATATTCATGTAACCACACAATAATATTTATTTTTTTTATTTCACTCAAACCTCCCTTAGAAGTGAGTTGTGTGGTATTCATCCAATCATGCATTGCATGTTTTTATTCATTACTTTCATCAAATAGTGTCACATTCACCTTTAGGAATGAGTATGCATCCTCAATGCTTATCACAAGTCACATTCTCTTCAAGGAATGGATCATAATCAACGGCATGCTTTATTATTTTTCATACCAATTTGATGGTAAACATTGCCTTCACATTTTGAAGGATTATTTTGAGAACCCTTCTCAAAATTCTACCCCAGTTTCTTACCGTTAGGAATGAGTATGCATCCTCAATGCTTATCACAAGTCACATTCTCTTCAAGGAATGGATCATAATCAACGGCATGCTTTATTATTTTTCATACCAATTTGATGGTAAACATTGCCTTCACATTTTGAAGGATTATTTTGAGAACCCTTATTGTTCTCCTTTTATAATCATAGTGATGATTATTATTATTTTGATCTATGGAATACCCACATTCATTGTTCAACCACTTGTCTACATTTAGACTTATTATGCGCCGCTACCACATTCACTTCAAGAATGGAGCAAAGCAAGTGGGACAATATTCATGCCTTTTCATGAAAAATATATTATTTTCTTTAGTCATCATTATATCATCAATATGGTATAGTGAGACTCAAACCCAATGTCTTACCAATATAAAGGCATGTTATGCCATAATAAATTAGGACTCAAACCCAACTCTTATCATCATGGAGTATCAGGACTTGATCTTGATGTCTTACCCTCATGGTGCATTGCGACTTGTGAAGTTGATATCACTAATAGCAAAGGACAAAAATAATTTCAAATACGAAGGAAATGCTTATCTCTTGAGGTAAACTTTTCACAATGTCATTTGGATATAATTCTCAACAATAGACTTTCTTTTACTCAAATCAGCTAAGTAATTAGTGTCAAACGGATATATGAAAATACAAAATAACATTAAAAATTCACATGTGATCTTTGCTGCAATAAGTCTACTTCAAGATGAAAGTGATATGACTAGAACATTAAGGAAAAATGATGTATCAAATGGAATAATAGTACTACTAGTTACTATGCACTTTTGTGAAAACTAAGTATTATGCTCTCTAGAAAAATAAAAAGATATAGCATAACCTTTTAAGTGGAATAAAAAAAATAGTAGACAAATCTCTGTCTTTTATCTACTACTATATGCTTTCCATGTATAAATGATTCAACATGTTGATTTGATAACAACTATCATCAATGAAAATTTTGGTGTAATACATACTTCTTGTACTAATATTTTATCTTATTAAAATAAAATAGTTACGAGTATTATTACTATTATATTATATTTGATAGTAAACTAATATATAATCAATATACTAGGCATATTAAAATCATATTATAAGGTAAAACCATTAGCATACATAATAAAGTATAATTTTAATTTTGTAGATTATTTAGTCTACCACATGCCACCTATTGTTTAGTTCATGAAAATTTAACAATACTATATTCATAAACAAGATGCTCAAGTTTATATTATGATAAAATATCACAACAAAACAAAAATGAAGGAACCAACATTCATTCGGCGGAATATACTCATATGTATATCTGATATCAAAATCTAAAAGAATTGTTAGGCTTGATAATTTTGACAAATAGATCATCGAGATATTCCTTACCAGAAGTGGAATTTAACCTTGAGATTAGAAACTTCGTGTTGATAACGTATTATAAAATAAAAGTAATTTAATAAAATATGGACAAGAAATAGAGATAGAGAGAAGAAGATATTTTCTTCTTTAGTTGTGTGCATTTTCCTATCTATTACAAGGTCTTTATATAGGCATGAAAAGTGAAGAAAAATATGTCATTGAATATGTCATTAAGCATTTGAGAAGAAGATCATGGAGGAAGAGTAGACATCCACAAGATCATGAAAGAAGAGTAGACATCCACCATAATTTGGTTTTTTCTTATAACAAAGCAACTTTGTGCTTAATTTAGTGGTAGTGTAACGACCGGACTTGTCGTTTTAAGAATTAACTCCCCGTTCAGTGACTTTAGGTCTCGAGCAGCTTCGCAATATGTATTATGACCCACGGGTGTAGTCGAGTTTGATTTACTGAAGATTCGAAATTAAATTAAAAGAACAATTCTTATTTAGAAGTATAAATGGAAAGAGTTGACCAGAGAGTTGACTTTTGAGTAAACGATCTCGGATTCAAATTCTCGTGGTTCCAATAGCTATGTATGGTAATTTTGGACATAGGAGCGTATTCGGATAATTATTTGGAAGTCCGTAGAAGAATTTGGCTTGAAATGGCGAAAATAGAATTTTTGGAAAGTTTAACCGGGGAGTTGACTTTTTGATATCGAGGTCGGAATCTAGCTCTGAAAATTTGTATAGGTCTGTTATGTCATTTATGACTTGTGTGCAAAATTTAAAGTTAATCGGACGTGATTTGGTAGGTTTCGGCATTAAATGTAGAAGTTGGAATTTCTTAGTTTCAATAAGCTTGAATTGGGGTATGATTCGTGGTTCTAGCATTGTTCGATGTAATTTGAAGTTTCGACTAAGTTCGTATGATGTTTTAGGACTTGTTGGTATGATTTGACGGGTCCCAAGAGGTTTAGGTATATTTTTGGATCATTGGTTGAAAGACTAGTAAAGTTAAGAAATTTGGGAGTTTGACCATGGTCAATATCGGGTCACGACGACCTTCTTTCAGTGTTTTGAGTGTGCGAGCAGGTCCGTAGCATGTTTTATGATTGAAATTCATATATGGTTTGTGTCCGGAAGGTTCCGGATGAGTTTCAGGGTGGTTTCGGATCATTTTGGAGAAGTTTGAGTTTGCTCGTTTCTAGTGAAACATTGTTCATTCGCAATTGCGTACCATATATGGCAATTGTGAAAACACTGTTCATTCGCAATTGCGAACCATTTATGGCAATTGCGAGAATACTGTTTATTCGCAATTGCGAACCATTTATAAAAATTGTG
Organism: Nicotiana otophora; assembly: GCA_000715115.1. Lineage (NCBI taxonomy): Eukaryota > Viridiplantae > Streptophyta > Magnoliopsida > Solanales > Solanaceae > Nicotiana > Nicotiana otophora. The sequence continues at coordinate 66,038 of AWOL01S0005441.1, read as the reverse complement.
AAAACACTGTTCATTCGCAATTGCGAACCATTTATGCCAATTGCGAAAACACTGCTTATGTGAGGTACTGTTCATTCGCAAATGCGAACCTCGGGAGAAACTTAAAGATTGAAAATGTGTCATTTCTTCATTTTCGATTAGGATTTTTGGAGCTCGGCTTTTAGGCGATTTTGAGGATTTCTTCACGACTTCGAGTGGGGTAAGTGTTCTATATCCTAAAGTGATTATATTTCATGCATCTATGATTATATTCATCGTTTAATTCGAATTTAAATGGAAGAAATTAAGATTTTTACAAAATCCTCCAAAAACGAAAATTTAAGATTTGGAGGTCGAGTTGTTATTGGAATTCGATAAAATTGGTATGGTTANAAGATTTTTGCAAAATCTTCCAAAAATGAAAATTTAAGATTTGGAGGTCGAGTTGTTATTGGAATTCGATAAAATTGGTATGGTTAAACTCGTATCGGAATGGGTGTTCGAATTTCATGAAAATTATGTCGGGTTCCGAGGGGCGGCCCCCGCGTTGACTTTTGTTGACTTTTTGGAATAAAATTTTAAGTCGACGTATTATTATCCGAAATTATTTCCGATGAATTTTAATGAAGTTATACAATTAATTTGGATAGATTTGAGCTGTCCGGAGGCCAATTCAAGCAAGAAGGCTATTTTGGAATATCGGCCTAACTTCAAAAAGGTAAGTGTCTTGCTTAACCTTAAGTGGGGGAATTACCCCTTAGGCATTGAGTCTTATGTTCCATTTGTGAAATGTGAAAAGCCGTGTACGCGAGGTGACGAGTACGTACTCGGGCTTATACGTGCAAAATTCATTGAAATAAAGTCTTAGGCATTATTGCATAGTAAATTGGGAAATTATGGAAAATTATTAATTATTTGTTTGCCATGCCTAAATCCTTATTGTTGAATTTATTTTTATGTGATAATTTGATGTGATTGTTACTTTAAATATTTATGAAATTTCGTGAGTATTGTTGGTTTAATATTTCTTGAAAATTAATTCCAATATGAATCTTCTTATGCAAATAATTAATTTAAGCGATCTTAAGAATAAGTGTTAATATAATTATCAAAATTTGCATTAATGAAGGTTTTGCTTTATGCTGAGTAATTTCTATCTCAATTGATTGTTTTGGGGTGTTATATACATTGTGTAAAGCCTTGGGCTATTTGTTGTGAAATTAATTGATTTTGTTATATCTTTGAAATTTGGTTGTGGCCATTGGTCAAATTGTGATATGAATTGATTTTATTATATTGTCGTGTTAATATTTCGTGTAAATTGTTGTGTTGTGTGAGTTACTATTTTGGGAAGATAAGGGTGGTATTTCACCATTGATATTATGTGGGTATAAGGGTGGCATTTTACTGTTGTTATGTTTGTTGGAATATTGTCTGGGCGGAGTGATAAGGGTGGCTATAGGAGTGATAAGGGTGGCTATTGATATTGTCTAGGCAGAGCGATAAGGGAGGCTATAGGAGTGATAAGGATGGCAATAGGAGCGATAAGAGTGGCTATTGTCAGGGACGATATGTGATGATGTGGGGTTGTGGTGTTGATAATTTTCATGTGATGTTATGATTTTCTTGTATTTATTTCTATACCGTGTGCAACTTGTCTTGTTGTTGGTAAATTAATAATAATCTGATTTATGTTGAAATTGAGAACATGTGGCTATTGCCAGGCGGGTTATAAAATGAAATGTAGGCATGAGGTGCCGTGAATAAATAATGAGAATATTTGGCACGTGAATTGTCCGTGCAGTTATGATATGAAATAAGGGCACGAGGTGCCGGAGAAATATGATGATTTAATTATGGGCACGAGGTGTCATGAAAATATGAAAATGGGTTGAAACCCGTGTTTACGAAAAATATGAAAATGGGTTGAGACCCATATTTTTATGATTATAAAATGAGGTGTCACATGGTGACTTTTTAATTGAAAGAATTATATTCAAAATATTTATTTGGAAGGATTTTTACTTAGAAAGTATTATATGAAAGAATTTTATTTGAAAGATATTTATTTGAGGAAATTAGATTTGAAAAGATTTATTGAAAGAATTATATTTGAAAAATAAATTATTTAAGAAAATTATATTTGAAAGAGAGTTATCTTGAAAAATTATATGTGAAAGACATTTATTTGAAGGACTTGATTTAATTGGGTGTACTTGTGTTTATTAATTGTTGAGTGATATTAATGGTA
>AWOL01S0005441.1:38695-63674 GCA_000715115.1 Nicotiana otophora | reverse complement strand
TGGAAGAATTATATGTGAAAGACATTTATTTGAAGGACTTGATTTAATTGGGTGTACTTGTGTTTATTAATTGTTGAGTGATATTAATGGTATTCTTGTTGTTTATTGTGCATATCACTGGTTGTTCTATGTTGTCTTATTGTTATTTATTTCCTATTATTTTGTATATTATATTGCACAGGTTATTAGACTAGTGAGTGTCTTGACTATACCTCGTCTCTACTCCATTGAGGTTAGTCTTGATACTTATTGGGTACCGACCGTGGCGTACTCATGCTACACTTCTGCATATTTTTGTGCAGAGCCAGGTATTGAAGATATCGGACTTGAGCAGAATTAAAGCGCGATCATAAGGATTCAAGGTAGAGCTGCTTGGCCGTCGCAGTCCCTTGGAATCTTTTCAGTTCATTGTACTGTTAATTTGTAATCAAACAGTATTGTATATTCGGTCCTCGTGATCATTCCATGTATTCAGTTAGAGTTCGTGACTCGGTATTACCAGTCTTGGGAGGTTGTGTATTGTAATTATTTCCGCTGTTAGATTTTAATTCAAAAATAAAGGCTTCAAATGTAATAGAAATTGGTTTACCTAGTCTTAGAGACTATGTGTCATCACGACGTCTGTGATGGAATTTTGGGTCGTGATAGATAATTCCTTCCTTTTCTTTCCAAGAACACAAACCATGGAGTTCTCAACCATACCAACGGTTTGTCACGTCTAACACTTGCATGCTCAAGTACTTCATCGAAAAGGTAAACAAGAATTAGATTTTAATAAGCTGAGAAGAAATATATGATGACATGAATCAAAATAACAGCACGAGTAAATACAAGAATGCACATCTCATTTGCATCTCCGCAGGTAAAGCAGAGTTCAATAGATGCCAAGCAGAGAACACAATGGCAATATCATATTATAATAGTACGAAGACCCAAACTATAACTTAAAATACCAAAATAACCTTATAAAGGTGAATGACTGTAATACCCTTCAATATAATATTATTTCGAATATAAATTTGTAAAAAGATGTAAAGATATAATCTAAGAAATTAATAAAAAGAAAATATTTAAATTGAAATAAAGACAGCCCTTTGACCTTCACCATTAAAAAGAATCCGCCTATTAAATGTTAAATAATAGTACAGTTACATGAATGTGGTTAATTGGGCATCCTATTAAATGATGATTTATAACAACACATTAATTTGTTGTTTATTTTGTAAGTCATAAAGTTTAAACGTTAATTCCCTTGTATTTTCTATTTGTTTTTGCTGCTAAATAATGAGCGAATAATAATCATTCATATTATTTGCTGGTTTATTGGTTAGCTTTCATTTATCAAAAAATAATTTCTTCTAACCTTCTATGCATGTATCACCATTTAAGAGCTAACTTTTACAATTCCATAACCGGTTTACAGAAAAAGCATATTAGCAAACATAATTATATTAACTAATGTCTTCGTTGCTATTAAATATTTAGAGAATTTGAGGGGTTGCTTTGAGTATTTTGTTTGCGTAATTTCATTCACCAACTTAAAGCCCGTTTGGACATAAGAAATTTTTCACTTTTTTTTGAAAAAATTTTACTTTTTTCGAAATCAACGTTTGGTCATAAACTTTTCAATTTTTACTTGAAGATGCATTTTGGAATTATTCAAAAAATTTAAAAACTCCAAAAGGCTGTATTTCAAAATTTTCACTCATATCACTCACAAAACTTCAAAAACAACCTAAAATTATATTCATGTCCAAATACAACTCTAATTTTCAAATATCATTTTTACTTGAAAATTATTTTCATTTCTTTGTTGGAAATACAATTCTTATGTCCAAACGCCCACTTACTCCTTTGCACTACGTCTCTCATTTTCTTTCTAAATTCTATTCATTCAAGATGATTTTCGGTTCAAGTTTTGATAGAAATTTCTCACTCTTTTCTTCTCTTCCTCTTATTTCTATTTTCAAATTTTAATTTGAAATTATGTTATATTATTTTTCCTAATTTTGTTTCCCTACTTCTACAGAAGCATTGAGCAAAAGACGAGCCAAAGCATTTAGCTCCAACGATATGCAGAAACGTCAAACACTCAAAAATATATTTCTCTAGTGAATTACAAGAGATTTAACTATTTGTGAGCAATCCATACTATTTTACAAAAGGTAAAAATGATTTTCATGTTTTATGCAAATCTAATTCCTGCAGTGCATCACGAGTTATCTATTTACGTTAATTGTTCCATTAATTTTTTCGAAATATAATACTGAAAGTTTCTCAATAAATTGAGAGAATCGTTTCGAAATAAGATAACTTGAACTCATAGAAAATATATGTCTTTATGATTGATTATATTACCACTAAAAGTTTTAAGATATTTTATCTTTTTATTTTGGTTTATCAAAATCAATGTGCGCCTCCGTAAAAGGAAGCATTAGGAACGCGAATTGGGCAATTTTGGTCCCTCTTTAGTGCTCAGATCGACGATGTGGACTTGAGAAGTCTAATACTTTCTCACTCTCGGACTCGGAAGTCAAATACAAATGTATTTTGGGTCTTTAATTTTATAAATTTTCCTATTCAATTATCGTTTGAGTGAGCTAAATAGGATCATATTTAAAAATAATAATAATTTAAACTTTTGTTTTTAATTTTATTTTTCTAACTCAAATATTCTTTTAATTATATAATTTTATAGTTTTATACTCATCAATATGGGTTACATGCGCAACGGGCTAGCCTAAAAATTAGTCTTTTTAAATGAATACACCATGCAATAAAAGCGAAATAGCTACTCCTCTTACAAAGGAAAAACATCATCAAACGAGAACAACAATACAATTAAAGCAACCACAATATAGGCAAACAACCAGTTTCAAATCTGTGATGATAAGCACCAGAAAATGACGAAAAAGCTTCTGAAAGTACCATAAATCAGCTTCTCATGTGAGCATACAAAACCTCATCTACGATCATAATAAATATTAGTTACATCCTAATCTATTTCCCCTTGAAGCTTGAAATGTCAAGAATCATCGGTCTACCTTTCATAGTAGACAAGTTTTAGTGTAAATTTTAGGTGCTTTGCAAATATTTCAAGGAAAAGTAAAATTTCAAAGGGGAGTGACTCATGGAAACTACACCAACACATCTCTCATCAAGCCATTTGCTTGAAGAAGTTGACGAATGCTATATAACAACATCCTTAGTATATCAATCTAATATTATAACTTCCGTGGAGCTGGAAGTTTCTTCCATCAAATTGCTACTCCTTGCTCCTGTACCACCAATTGTATTTTCTTCCCCGATTCCTTCAGCATCCGTGCATTCAATTTCTTGTATTACTTCAAGAAGTTCTCGGGGCATAGCTGCTGGATCCAACTCTCGACAACCCTTGGGAGCATTTGGGCCTTCTTTTCCCGTAAGCAAGTAGGATGAAATCTGATGAGAAAATCGGCACATTTCTTCACTAGGAATTATTCTTATTTCCCTGGGGTTCAAATGCTTGTGGAACACCGTCTTGAAGCCAGAAACTTTGACGAGAGGAATAACTACCACACCTTCCTCATTAAAATCTTCAAGTACTTCAATCAAATCATATTTGCGTATTACACCATCCTCTGTAAACTCATTCCATTCTAGAGACCAGTTTCTGTATAAAGCCCAAACTTCCCCCTTCCGAGGAAATACTTGAATTGAATCACCGGGGCCTTTTGTCCATCTGACCTTGTGTGAGAAGCAGTTAACAGAGCTTCTAATTTCGTGCCTGGCTCTTCTGAAGTATCCACATGTTCTCGGAACAGAATTAACACAGTATAGTGAGCCCGTTTCATTACTGATGTTTGAATTTAACCAACTGATTCTGGCCTTGAATGGATTTAGAGAAACCGCCTGAAGAATCATGGCATAATACCGAGGCATCCCATCACTGTCATCATATGCAGCCCAGACTTGGTCAGGTCCAAAACAACTTTCTACTCTATCATTATCAAAATTGTGGAAATCTGAATCTGGAACATCTATCGACATACACTCAACAGGTTCTTTATCTAAATACTTGTCAAAATTTTCAGAACAAGACCTAATTGCAAAGACTTTGGTTTCAGTTATAACTTGTTCACAAGCTGCATCATGATCTTCTCTGACATCAAATTCCAAACCATGATTTTTCCTCTCCTTAGCTACGTTGGTTAAAATTACCTCGCTTGAAGACGTAGATGCGGTAACAGTAGTTGAGCCCTGTACACTTAACTTTTTCAATATTTCCTTCTTGGCCTTCTCCATCAGCAAATTTTTGACATCATAGCAGGATGCCTCCTTTTCATTACTCAACCTTTCAGTTTCAGCTGGACTAGCTGTGCTGGCTCCAGCAGATTCCCAACTATGCCTTACCTTACTATGGTCGTCTATGCCTTTTTTCCTCTTGGAAGCATTAAACTGTGCAGCTGATATAGTTCCACTTGGTCTTGGCCTTTTATTTTTCCTTCTCAATGCCTCCTCTCTTTTCGTCGCCGTCTGTGCTTCTTGACGCTCTCGTTTTACTTTCTGATATGCTTGCTGAACCATATTAGCTGCTTGAACAGAAGATGCATGAACAGAAGTTTTAGAAAATGGGCTCCACTGGAAGTCAGAAGACCCCGCATTTGGTGTGCTTGAACTGTTTCTTCCTGTAGTTGGTGCATCCTTTTTCATATCCCGGTGGTACACGTTCTCTTGCTGCTGAGAATTAGACTTCTTTGAGCCATTGGACGGTGCTGTTGTTTCAACAGCATAGAAGGCTTCATGACAATTGGGACACAGAAGATTATGGTTAAGATACATCCGCATATACTCATACTGCATCTTGCACCGATAGCAAACAGTCCAAAATGTCCGACGCTCCTTCGTTCCAGATGATGAACTCTTTTTATTGACATTATTATTACCCTTTGGAGGCCTCGCTCGCGAAGCAGTAGCAGCATTCTTTGCAAAATCGTGAAAACCATTCTGCCTATTTTGCTGCGAAGAAGAATCTTCATTTTCAGCTTCAACTCTCTGCTGCAAGACACTAGCATTTCTGTTGTCGTAAACTAATTTCTTGTTCTTATCAGACAATAAGCTCCACGCTTCTGAAACGTGCTTAAAAGCTCCTTCAGCCCCAAATGACTTATTCTTATCAGGATGAAGCATGAGAGCTAATTTCCTATACTGTTTCCTTATCGCCTCATCATCAGCTTTCGGACTAACACCAAGGATTCCATAGAAGTTTCCTTCACCATTAACTTTGCTCTCAGCAGCAATATGCACTTCGAGTATCACCAACATTTGACTAATTCCCTCAAGTCCAGGATTCAAAATTTGGGCCTTTAAAGCAAACTTTTTGGCCACCGAAAAATCCTTAGCCAACAATTTCCTCTCTGCAATTTCTTTAGCCCTCAAAGCATCATCTTTGTTGCACTCCATCTACCATATACACCTCTCCTTCAACTCTTCTTCTTCTTCTTCTTCTTCTCATGTACAACAATTTCACCATAAAACAACAATGACCATGCCCTAAAATTAGAAAAACGTATAAAACAAATTAAACTAACCTGTTCCACAATTACCGTGCCCTAAAATTACTTAGAAAATGTACAAATATTTCTCAAATCTTCAATTCAATAAATGAAATACAAAAGATTAAAAAAACAATTGTTTAAATACAATTTCTTACTGGATTATATACCATAAATGCACAAATACCAAATTAAAGTAAAATCAAATTAAGGAAAAAACAGGGTGATACTTAGATACACTGAATATGAAATCAACCATGCAGTCATTAATGTGGCTAATCAAAATAATTATATGACAAAAAATAATTGTAAAACATTTTTAAAAAAAAAAACTCATTGAATCAAAGATAAATGAAAAAAAAAAAAAGTAACCAACGAATTTTTAAGTTTTTCTAATTATTTCTCTTTATACCATGGTTGAGGGGAGATCCGATAACAACTGATTGTTTAGAGCGCGAAAAGGCAAAGATTATCTTTCGCTTGAATTTCTCCGGCGACCGGCGATGACTCTTCCACTAACTCCGGTAAAGACGCTCTGCTTTTGATTGGAGAATGTTCCGAGTGCCACGTTGGTTTATGTGTTTATAGGCTATCTCCAATATTGGGCTTGGGCTTGGGCTTGGGCCTGAAAATATCAAGTTTAAGCATTCACAAAAAAAATGAAATTTTTACCTAGTTATACTATATTAAAATTTTATTTATCACTTTTTCTTTAAGTTCCTTAAAAATTATATTGTGAATCGGTATTTACTATTTACTAGTATCTATGAATAAGCGTTGCACGTTAATAATGGCACGTGATGATTTAAATATTTATTTATATGAAGAACAATAAAATTCAATTAATGAGAGAAATTTTATGTATAATAATACAACAATCGTTTAAATGTCAAAACAATTTATTATATTAGCATAATACATGAATTTAAAATAAAATGACATCATTAAAACTTACACAAATGATCAGTTTTGTCATGTTAGTTGGATAATTATGTATTATAATTTAAAAATATTTAATTTGATGGTATCTTAACGAATAGTTATTTGTGTACAATATTTTTGTGTGTGTGTTTCCTCCTAATGCTTTGGTTGCCCTGCCTTAACCAGAACTATTATTCTCTTGAAAGTGAAACATACAATTGTTCGTGTAAGAAAATATATTACGATAAATATAGTCAAATATTTAGGAAGTTTGTCCTTGTGCTTTATTTATTATATTTGCAAAACATAAACATACTAAAAGTTATTTTCACACAAATTTAAAAGAATACTCCTTAGTTTAGTAAGACGAAAGTTGAATTTATGGATAAGAATATACTTAGAAGTACGTTGACCATCATCATAATTTTTGCATGTATGACGTTGTTACATAAGTTATTCGGCGTATCTAAGATTTTCAGTAGCATGACGGGCATATTTTTCTTTAAAATCAACCTATGTACAGTGGAAGATCAATTTTAACTTAGTCTATTATATAAACGGTGACACTAACATACGTAAGAAATAATAAAGTTGGCAAAAACATGTATGGTAGAAGGTCATTTGGTATTAAAGTATTTAAGTATTCTTCTTGGTAATAATTATTTGTATCATTTTCTGCTGAGTCAAAAATAGAAAAATATTTTGTTTTTTCTATAAAAATTTGCAATCAACCTTTTATTTAGTTGATCAACATATTCATTTCTGCAAGCTAAGATATCTTTTTTAATGTTATCATGCGATTTGCCCAAATTGCGTTTTAATCTAATGATATAAATATTTCTCTTATTAAATGCATCACTATTACCATTGGGATTGATAACCAAGTATTCAGGAAGAACCAAATCATCTTTTATTGGATACTCTTCTTCGTTTCTGACACGAAGCAAGAAGACACTAAATACTGGATATGTTCTTACTTTATATTTCTTGTTAGTTGAATCTTTTTCATTTGAGGCCAAAAGTACAACTTTGGCAAGCTAGCTTTTACAGTCTCTGCTTTTATCGATTTTGAAACTATTTGTAGTACTTGACATAAATCACATCTCAACCCATTAATTTTACACCAAGCGGTTCATTAATATCAATATATCTCTAGAACTCCGGGAAACTATTTCGATAGTTTGACACTTAGCCATAAGTGCTTCATCCCATATTATCAATTTTACTTTCCTTATAAATTTAGCACCATTGCTATGCTTTGATATATTTGTGATGGTTATTTAAGTTGTTTGAAGAGGTATATCAAATCTAAAGTCGGTGTAGGTACACCACTTGCTATTATTGCTAACAATGTCATGCCTCTTGATATGATATTTGCAAGTAATGCATGACATGATAATATTATTTCGATTCCGCCGGAGGCATCTACAATCTCGTTATAGCAGAGTCGACTCTTTATAATATAGTATTGAAAATTTGTTCTTGTTTAGGATTTAACTTTGATTGTGCTTCTTCAGACACTTGTATAGCATTTTTATTCTTAATAATATACTAACTTTTTTACTTTTTGTTCCAACGCCCTTTTTATGGAATAAATTTATGTATCCTAAGATTATTCTTTAACTTGAATAAGAATCTTACTCATATGATAAATTTAAAAAATAATTGAATTGGATTCGCTTGCTAAATAATTAATTAAACGATTTAATTGTTTGATTTTAACATAAAAGATAATTTATTTTATGTTAATTCAGATCTTAATATTAGTCCATATATTGTTTTGAATATTTAATCTTAATTATAATTTTATTCACCATAAATTTTATTTTCAAATAGTACAAGATTGATATGACATTTCACTTTTAGATCTTTATGTTTGTAGAATCAGTACTGGTATTAACTCTTACCAACTATTGTTTTCTCTTTATCACACATTTATATTTTTAATAATTTTTTTAGTTGTTGTTTAATAATTGGGTACTTTTTAATATTATACAAAAAAATAAAAAAATATATATTATTTGAGTAAAAAAATAGTTCAAATATAATATTAAAAATATATTATCGTGGGGGTATTTTTTTCTCAATTTCAACTCTTTATGCAGTCTATTTAATATTACTTTTATTTTTTCTTCGTAATGGACATTATGGAGTGGTAATGTATTGCCAGTACGGAGGATTCTTATGAAATTGATTTTATTAAACATTCCTACATATTTTTAATAGATAAAATTTTATTAATTTTAAAATATTAAATATTAAAAATTAGCATAGAAAGTATTGTAGTCCAAAAAATAGGTCATTGCAGTTATGTCCTCTTCCTATGAGTTCTTCCGTTTAATAATTTATGGCTATTTTGGTATATTAATATTGTATTTATGCTTTTATAATAATATAGGCTCTCCTTTTTCTAAATGAATTTGGACAATATAATATATTATCAAGTTAAATTAGTAATAGGACATTATAATATGTTTTCAAATTAAATTAGTAATAGAAAATGTAACACCCCAGAAAATTTTAAAAAGTTTTAAAATCATTAAGAAGACTGGCATGTACTAATTATATTGATTTGGGTATGAACAAGACTAATAATATGAATGATATCAATTGAGCATGGTAATATATGTATGAGGTGTATTAAGAATGGTTTATGGTCTAAGAAGAGCCCCAAGGCTAAGTCAAGTTGGAAATTATATGATGGGGTAAAATTTCAAGTGAGTTCGCACAAGACCTAATTTCAAACGAGTATAAATCTCACGATATGAAGAGTTATATGGTGTATAACCTATCAACAGAAAGGTCGATGTGTCTAGCTGCTAATGCTTCATACTGTTTTTCATTTGGATATTCCTACAAGAAGTTATGACCTTTTTACTAAAGAATGGCATAACAGCTACGCGAGCCTTGCGTAGCCTACGCAGCCTATGCATCATAGCAGATTTGCCTACGCACCATTGCGTAAGCAAATCTAGCAGCTTCCAACTGAAGGGAGATAGAATTCCACCCTGCGTAGCCTTTGTGTGTAGCCTACGCAGGAGGCTACACAGCTTCAAGGGTCATTTTAAATGGGCTGAAACAAGGGGTTTAGAGAGAGAAAATATTAGTTCTTCAACTTGAAATTGATTTCTAGAGAGAAGGAGGAGCTCTTCCACCATGGATACACTTCAAGGTAAGTTGTCTTGGCACAAGTATGATTATATGACATCATTTAATGATAACACTAACATTATTATAGATCAAACCCATAGGAAATGGGTTGAAACTTGAAGAACACCAAAAAGAGGAAAAGTAAGATTCTTCCACCAAAAGGTAATCCCTTCACTTGAGCTTCATATATATGTCATATTGGAGTATGGGTAGCATATTTATGAGTTTTATTTGAACATGAACCCTAATGGTGGGTCTTGAGAATGCCATTTTTGGGTAAAGATGGGTGATTGAGAGTATGATTCTTGGGTCTAAGAATATTATGTATACATACACGTACCAATAAGGTTTGTGGAAAGATTATTGAGTTCAAATGGCTAAAGATTGGGGTGAAAATGGTAGAAATCTTTAAAGACTTTAATTGAAGATTTGAGGATCTAGTTTATGTCAGAATTTGGTAAAATTTATATGGTTGGATGGACGTTCATCGTTTGTAAATTTTTTCGGGTTCCGAGGCATAGGCCCCACCGATAATTTTTGAGTGCAATTTCGAATTTTGTTGGAAAATTAGTTCTTTCATATGGAATTAATTCCTACAATTTGAATTGATTAATTGAATTAATTATGACTAGATTCGAGCAGATCGGAGTCGGAAAATCGAGAGAAAGGCATACTACTTGACTAATTGAGCGAGATTCGAAGTAAGTGGCTTGTCTAACCCTGTGTTGGGGAAATCCCCTTAGGTTTTGGTACTGTTGTAATAGTTTGTGATATGGGAGTGTCGTGTACGCGAGGTGACGAGTTCGTACACGGGCTAATTATGAAAAATCTGGTTCTTGCTGATTTATCATCTTTTAAAATACATTAACATAGTTGTTTTCTTTTAAAATACATTAGCTGAGTTGCCTCAACATATGTAGTGATCATGTTTAGCCTAGTATCACATGTCTACGTGCCTTAACTCTTACTTGCAATATGTGCAACATGCTTAGCTGAATTACCTACTTCCTTGATTTGATTTAAATCATTAACTGTAAGATTTTTTGCTAAAAATTGTTGTTCCTCCGATTACCTGTTGCATATTTATTTTGGGACTACGAGGCAGTTCCTTGGGATATCCTCCCTATACTGCTCCCCATGTACTATATATTTACTTTGGGACTACGAGGCAGTTCCTCGGAAGATCCCCATGTACTGCATGTTTACTTTGGGACTACGAGGCGGTTCCTCGGGAGATCCCCTTGCACTGCATATTTATTTTTGGGACTACGAGGCGGTACCTCGGGAGCGCCCCTGTTGTTTACCTCTATTTGTTGTGTTGTTCACTCTTTAGTTATTTCATTATATTATTATATCCTCTGTCATATTTTTTTATTATTTCTAGTAGGGTCTGACTTGACCTCGTCATTACTCTACCGAGGTTAGGCTTGGAACTTACTGGGTACCATTACGGTGTACTCAAACTACACTTTTGCACATCTTTTTGTGCAGATCCAGGTACTTTCTATTAGACCAGGTATCAATGAATTAGCTGTACACGGAGACTTCGTGGTACATCTGCCAGCGTCCGCAGACCTCAGAGTCCCCCAATATCCTTATCATGTTGTTTTCTTGTTTTAGTAGACTCTAATGCATAGAGACATTTAGTATTTCTCTTAGAAGCTTGTGACTTATTTTTACCGGGTTTTGGGAGATTGTAGTTTTTTGACTTGCAGTTTTCATTTATTACAATGATTGAGGTTTGAGTTTAAGACTCTTATTATGTTATTCCGCAATTTGTTAGGCTTACCTAGTCCTAGAGACTAGGTGCCATCACGATATCCTATGTAGGAGGAATCGGGATCGTGACAGAAATGTTTAAGAAGTATATCCTAAAAGTAATAGGATTGCATGACTAAAGATATTTACTTGTTCAACTTTAAACGAATTAGACAACCCGAAAATAATTATACTAATAGAATTCCTAAAGGTAATCATGTAGGATTCCTAACGTATAGTATTATGTTCTAAAACTAATAGGATTATAAGGCTAATATCTAGATATCCAGTTATATCCTTTTATTATGAGTAATTATACTTAATATTATAAGGTTATTTATGTAAACCGATATTGTATTCATATTTTATAATAATATAGATAGATAGATATACAAAATCATGATAAAAGAAGGATCCTTTAAATTTAGGAATTAATTGTATATGTAACCTTCCCGGCTTCCCCCTTTCTATTCCCCACGTATGCCAACTTAATTTCCTCCGTAAAAGCATGATTCTCTTCGCAATCAAAAGATTTTAAAATCATTCTCTCACTCATACAAATCAGCCAAAAACCTTCTCACTCTTTCAAACAAATCGAGTGATTATCTCTCCAAAATTATAGTGTCATATGTTTCTCTAAATCAATTCCACCACTAACCATTAAAAAGCTTTAACATTGGCAAATTCATCGGCATTATCTCTAAATTTGTAGCAGCAGAGATTTCGCCATTGACAACCATTAAAAAGCTTTGAAGCTTTGAATTCGACATTTGGGTTTTACGAATTTATAATTTATTTACATTGGGCGTTATTGCAAACAATTGAGAATATTTGTTGGAGTTTATATCTCAATTTTGAAGGAGATTGGTTAAGTTTAGAGTTGATTTTAGGTGAAATTGTAGATTGAAACTCAAAGAAGAAGACGTTTCAAAATTGTATCACGATTGTATGATAATTGTATCACAATTATATCAGCATTGTATATGAATTATATCTGATACATCAATACCTAAAAACAATATATGATACAATACTAATAAAAGTATAATATAGTATTTTATCATAATTTAAGTTTAGAATTAGTTTTAGGTGAAATTTTCAGATTAAAACTTGAAAAAGATGAAGATAGGAATTGTATCACAATTTTTTAGAATTGTATCGTGATTTGTATCGTAGTTGTATCACACTTATATTATAATTATATCACAATTGTATCTAACTTGTAACTAATACAATTAATACCTAAAATGATACCTGATATAATACTAATACAATCATAATACAATATTGTATCAGTTTAAATTTAGAATTGATTTTAAGTTGTAACATAATTGTATCATGATTATGTCAGGATTGTATCAAATTTATATCCGAGTTGTATCTGATGCATCAATATATGAAATAATACCATAGATAATACTAATACAAGTGCAATACAATATTGTATCAGAATTGAAAAAGTTTTTTTAGAGCTGAAACGTGATAGGTAGAAAGTTTTTAAATTCTCTGTGATTTTTACGATGGATATTTAAAATTATATAAGATTCCTTTTTGAGAAAATATTACCGTGTAAAAAGTAAACATTTCTGATTATTTTAAAATATGATTGTTATTGTCGCCATAGAATTTTAGAGATGAAGATAATTCAATATTGAATTGATATCGAATCTCGCTATATGTATCAAAATGCTCGAGAATTATGCTTATGCTAATTGTATTTATTTATGCTCTTCAAATGGACCAATTTGTGGATGTGTTAGGCAAACAAACTGAAAATATTAGGCAAAGGGGAAAAAGGAGAGATGAGAGGAGAGGGGAAAAAAGGAAAGGATGTAATTGAATCCCTTAGTGAATTCATTAATAATGGGGTGAGAGCATTTTAAAGATGAATGTATACAATTTGTAAGAAAACTCTAGATACTCATTGAAAATTACAAAACCTAGAGAAAAATAGGTAAATAAGTTTCTATTATAGTATATAGGAAAAACTCCCAAAATTTCATTAGTTGTCCCCCTAAGGGACTGATCTTTAAATATTATCCTCATTTTTTACTTTGTTGCGAAAATAGGTTTCCTCTTCATCAAAAATATTATAGTTCTTCGATATTGGAAACTTGAATTTCTTGTTTGGAGGGAGAGTGTGGAAATTAATAATTAATTATTATTAAAAAAATATTTGAATGTTGATAATTTATGCTTAAATTTACAGTTCAAATACTGATTTAGTAATTTGCTTTAAAATCTCAAAACTTTATTGTTGTTCCTTAGAAAATCTTATAAAGACAAAGTGGGTCTTTTTGATTTGGTATTATTTGATTAAATTGGTGATTGAAGATCATTTGTGTTGGTGTGTAGATTTTTTTTTAAAACAATTGAGATTATTTAAATTAGATTTGGTGTGGTTTGATTGAAATTGGAATTGCAAATTTGAAGAATACTTTATTTTATAACGCAAATAAATTATGCCAATTAGGATAGACTTTGATGAATAATTTAGCAGATAGGTTAATTTTACATAACACATAGTCACACCCCAATCTGATAGAGTTTGTTGAACAAGGCATAAAATTATGCCAAATGGGTAGAGCTTGTGAGCAATTTAACAGTATAGGTCGAATACAAATAACATAAAGTCTTGCCAATACAATAAAGTTTAGTGAATAATTGAATAATCACAAAGTCATGTCAAACGGGTAGAGTGTAAATAATTAATAATATAAGCAGTTAAAGCACGTAGACCTGCGATATTCGACTAAACATGATAACTATACCTATTGAAATAGCTCAATTAAGAATGAAAAACATATTAATACTCGTTAAAATGGTATAACTCAAATTAAAAGGAAAACAGTTTGCTACTCAGTAAAATCAGGTTTTACAACAAATAGCTCGTATGTACTCATCACCTCACGTACACGGCGCTCATATATCACAACAGTACCAAATCCTAAGTGGATTCCCCCCCCACAAGGTTAGGCAAGTCACTTACCTCGAATCAAGCTCAATCAATCCGTGAGAATGTCCTTTCCTCGATTATCCGACTCTGAATGTCCCAAATCTAGCCAAACACAATTGCATGTCATAAATACAACTATAATAGACTCATCTAATTAATGAAATAAATACTTTAACAAAAGTTCTGAAATTCGTCCTAAAGGGTCGACCCGGGCCCACGTCTCGGAATCGGGTAAAAGTTACAAAATATAAACACGCATTCACTCGAGTCTAACCATATCAAATTTACGAAAATCTGACACCAGATGGTCCTTCAAATCCTCAAATCAAACTCTCCAAATCCATAGTCTCAAACTCTCAAATTCCACCTTAAATACACACTAACTAGGTGGAAAAATAAATGGGGAAGCAAGATTATTGATCAAACGTAAGCGCAAGGGACTTACCTCAAGAAATCCCTCGAAAATTCTCTCAAGGAATCACCAAACCTGAGCTCAAAATGTTAAAAATGAGCAAAAATCGCGAACACTTGCATTTAAGTGTTCTGTCCAAAAATCTCACACATGCGGACCCATAGTCGCACCTGCGAAAAGTTCCATCGCATGTGCGGACTTGACATACACATCTGGGTCCACTTATACAATCAAAGGCCGCACCTTCGAGTGCGCGCCTGCGAACGAATGTCCGCTTCTGCGGACTCTCCTTCCATCTCACTCTCTGCATCTGCAGAACTTCAAGTGCATCTGCGGGTTCGCAGATGCGACACCCCCCTCGCATCTGCGACCCCTGGCCACTTCCTCAATCCTTCTTCTACGCTTGGCCTCTCGCGCATGTGTGTCTGCACCTGCGGTCTCCCCTCCGCAGGTGCAAAACACCATAAACCAAAAAACTTCACCCATTTGCCTATGTCCAAATTCAACCCGTTAAGCATCCAAAAAATACCTGAGGCCCCCGGGACCTCGATCAAACATACTAACAAGTCCTAAAATACCATACGAACTTATTCGAGCCCTCAAATAACATCAAACAACGCTAAAACACGAGTCACCCTCCAATTCAAACTTAATGAGCTTTGATACTTCAAACTCCTACACCAGATGTCGAAATCTATCAAATCGCGTGCGATTGACCTAATATTTTTCATACAAGTCATATTCAACATTACAGACCTACTCCAACTTTCGGAATCGGAATCCGACCCCGATATCAAAAAATCGACATGCCTGTTTAGATGTATTTTAATTTTTGTTCAAGGGTAATATGGACCTTTAACAACAGCTAATGAAACGTGTGCTTTAGTTTTAAAATTGGATCGTCACCGCATCAGTTCTTTCACGGGTCCATCCAATTTGCAAAATATGTGTATGTGAGTTTTGTCTTCTGTGTAATTTGAGCTTAACCCAAAGCACGAACAGACTATTGCAATTCATTCTACTTTCCCTCTCTGTAGTTTCTGTGTATGCTCTGTTGCTTCTTGGCCACAAGCCCACCTTCATCCTCCGAAATCTCTTTATTTATTTAAGAGTTAGGCTTCAAGGCAAAGCTTCTGTTCGCTACCAAGTCACGCAAGAAAGGAGGAGAAAAATTGTACGTGATTTGTGAGACAAGTTCACTCGCTACCAACTCATGTTACAAAGGAATCGTCGTAATCTATGCTTGGGATTCAATCGAGGTAACTTAATTAAAGAACCAAGTTAATCTTTAGTTCTATTTGTGGATAATTGTGTTTCTCTAACTGCAATATAGGAATTTTGTCTATGCGATTATCCTTCATTTTGTGTGTTATAAAGTCCATTTTAGTGCGACGTTCGTGTTTTATTTACACTTTAGTTGGATATGTTTTTAGAAGTTTAATGCAGAGAAAACACATCATCCCGGACGATATAAATATGACCTCTCAATAACTATGGGAGAAGGTTGAATCAAGTAGAACACTAGTACTAAACGAAGATGATATCACATGTTTTGATTTCGTGGTCGGGGAAGTTTGTGCCAGTTAAAATAGTAATAGTAATACTAAATGCTCCAAAATTTCTAATGAAATTAAAAAATAGACTAGGTTGAGCAGCTCTGCTTTTTACTATGTTGCGTTTAACCATTGAACTTTTTGTGTTTATATCAAATTTGAGAATATTTAATAATAGCAAGCTTAAGGTTTGAATTTCTTGCCGTTTGCACCTTTTTGAAATTGTAAAGTTTTGATTTCTATATTGAAGTTTTGCTTGTGTATTAGTAAAACTATTTGTAAGTTGTGTGGCGCCAGTACACGATAATTTTGACAGGACTGGTGCGGAGCAACACTGTCATAAAGATCCCTTAAGGCCTCAAAAAAGCAAGTGATGAGACTGCTCCAACTTCAACTACCCAAAATAGAGTAACAACGTAGTAAATATAATTTGATCTTCCCTGCAAATATTGAACCAATTATGGCTAAATTATGTCATGTTTACTCTAATTTATATTTTATTTTCCTTTTTAGACATTATTTTGAGGTACAGTTAAGAATTTAGGTTTCTTGAATACAAGAGGTAGTGCATTGTGCTATGTAGTCCAAATACTCAGGTATTTGTGGAGGCAGCATATATTTATGCCAAATGAAAATGGAATTTTCTCGATTAACTCTTGAGCTTGAGGAAAGCTATATGTTTGAAAAAATATATTGTTTCTAGATAGGACCTTATATTCTTCATACTTATGCAATAGGTAACTGCTAAAATGGTCGAAAATTCCTTTAACTATTCACCTAAAAGTTTTATCATTTTATTTAGCATCAAATATGGGAGTGAAAGAGCGTCTATCTAAAAGAGCAATGAAGAAAACATGCATAGCAGGCTGCAAATTAAGTAACTAGAGTAGAGAAGATGGACAAGTTGAAAAAAAAAGGACAAGCATAAGAGCAAACACTTTTGATTACAATCTGATTATGTTCTCTTGAAGACTGTTCCTAATTGTAAATTTTGCGGTGCAAAAAGATTTGAATACGAACCACATGGATTCTGCTGTAATAATGGTTCGATCAAGTTAGTTTCACATGAAATGCATGTTGAAGTGCAAAAATTATATTTAGGAACTACCGAAGAATGTAAATATTTTCGAACATATATCAGAACATACAATAATATGTTTGCATTTACATCACTTGGTGTAGATTATGATAAAGAATTAGCAAAAAGAAATCGTGGTATTTATACATTTAGAGTTCAAGGGAAGATGTACCATTTTATAAATGATTTAGTCCCTCCTAGTGGAATAACAAGAAATTTATAACTATACTTCTACGACAACGATAACGAATTACTAACAGAATGGCTTGCTTAGAAAAAAAAATCATGAATCAATAGTCAAAAAAACTGATAGTCACTACAACAAAGGATGATATATAGAGAAAGCTTTATGGGGTCATACAACATTTCAATAACTTCTCACTTAAACATAAGGTATCTAAGTGTGAACAGATGATCATTGTAATGGGATAGAAATATACAAATACAATCATCAAATCAAGGCAATAATATTACATAACACTTTAACAAAATTAAGACTTGTGAGCACGTAATTTTTGTCCGGCATATAAAATCGCTCCTAAAAAGTCAAAAAATAGTTTTCTACTTGTTTTAGATTTTTGTAGGATTGTCAAAGAATTTTGCTGCAATATATTGCATTTTTGCTTTTTTCTTTAGCCTAATTAGGAATAGCTTAAATCACAAAATGTCAAAAAAATATTTTTTTATGTTTTGTTTTGTTGCATTCTAACACTTTAGTTGCATTTTTAGGATTTAATTTCATCGCTAGATGTATTAGTTAAATACATAAAATCACAAATTGTATTATTAGGTTAGTTAATTAGTTGCATTAGTCCATCATTAGGTAAAATAGATAAATAGGCTAGCCATACAAAAATGGGATTTAATTAGATTGTTGAGTCTAAAGTGGTTAATTGTGCAAAGCCTAATAAAGAAGGAAAAGAGTGGCTCTTTAGAGGTTAAATTCGAACGCGGGGCAGTTTTTGGGCCCAGCCATTACCCAATTTCCCTCCATCTGCCCCAAACCCGATTGCCCAGCCTGCCCGGTCCTTCAAAATGATGCCGTGGAGAACCTAAACGGCGTCATTCCTTTCCCCTCACTCATTAAAACTCCATCTTCCCCAAATCCCCTAGAGAGACGGACCCCCCCTCCCCAATTACCTAACCCTAGCCGCCCCCCAATTCCTCTTCTCTCTCAAACAGACCCCATCTATCTTCTATACCAAAAAACCCTACTAACAGCCGCCTTCCCTAACGCCATTTTCTCTGAAGAACCGGATCCCCTCGCTCAAAAAACCCTGGGAGCCGCCACCTTCACACACAATTCCTCACTTTCTTCTCATTTTCTCATACCAAAATCTAGATTCAATCTCTGATTTTCAGATTTGAAAACAAAAACAAAGAACCCCCAAAACAAGAAGAAAAACCAAAACTAAAATAAAATAAAAACAGAATCTAAAGCTGGTTTCGGATTTCATTCAATTGCTGCACGTTTTCTGGGATTTCTCTAAGTGGTTTGAGCTGTTGAAGTTGTTGAATTTGTTGAATTTGTTGGATCTGCTTGTTTCTGGAGTTTCTGAACTTCACCCTCTACTTTCAAACCATCGTTTAGTCATTTTGGTTATTTTCTTGCAAGCTAGGTATGTTTATACCTCCATGTTACTCTTGTTTGCTCTCTTTTTATGTCATAATTCTGTCCAAATTGCATAGACTTATTATGTGCAATTGTTGAGTTGCGTTTTGAATAGTTTTTTCTGTTAAAATTGTGATACGATTTGTCTTATAATTATGTTTAGTTGTTGGATCTGGCGTATATAGTTGCTGAATTGGTTTGAGACTCTCCCTTTGTTGAACTTTGAAAGTATCAGTGGGTTGGAGAATGAAATATTCAACTGGTTATGGATAGTTTAATGCTTACTGTCATAGCCATTTAAGCTCTAAGATGGGTACTCACTATTTCAAGCAATCTGTATTCATTTTCCATCTTCATGTTACGGTTCATTGTAATTAAATTATGAATGTAGCCAATCTGGTAACTTTGAAATGGACGTGTGTTGAGCTAACTTTGTGAAAACTGTTGGTGTTATGTGTGTATTGGGCCTGGCCACTTTTACGCCGCTACTGTCCAACCCTGTTAACTGGAGTCCCTTGACTCCAATGCTAATGCAGTGTTGCTCGAATGTGGGCATTGCCTGAAATCCACGCTAACTAACCCCATTCGGCCCATTTGTTCTTATCACTATTTTGATCAAAGTCAGTAGTGTCCCACATTAATTAACCAACATCCTTTATACAAATTTTTAATTTCTATTTCAATTCAGGACCCTTTGAAAAAGCCGAGGTTCTATTTGAGTACTAGGTAGGGATAGCCGGTGCCAGCACAGGCCCAATATATTTGATATTTAGCCTTTTTCTTTTTCAATTGCAGCAATGATAGTAAACAAATCGAAATAGATAATCATAATCAAAAGAGTTTTCCATACAACATGAGCATAACCTCATTTTTTTATTTACAATATGTGCAAAAAGGACATAAGAACAATGCCTTTCAACAACCAAGTTAACTGTATTTTATAGCTTCAATAATACTTCTATTATGTTCATAACTTAAATCCAAAATCAGCATAAACCAAAGCCCTTGGGAAAGTTTACTGTGTTTTAAGTGTTAGAACAAAATTTTCCCTAGGGCTTTGGTTTATGCTGATTTTGGATTTAAGTTATGAACATAATAGAAGTATTATTGAAGCTATAAAACCCAGTAAACTTGGTTGTTGAAAGGCATCGTTCTTATGTCATTTTTGCACATATTGTAAATAAAAAAAATGAGATTATGCTCATGTTGTATGGAAAATTCTTTTGATTATGATTATCTATTTCGATTTGTTTACTATCATTGCTGCAATTGAAAAAGAAAAGGCTAAATATCTAATATATTGGGCCCGTGCTGGCACGGGCTATCCCTACCTAGTACTCAAATAGAACCTCGGCTTTTTCAAAGGGTCCTGAATTGAAATAGAAATTAAAAATCTGAAAAGCTATAAATAAATAGCCCTCAATTCCTAAGCCCCTCGCCTCGCTGCCAGTGTCCACTGCTGCCTCTTATATCTTTGCTCTCTATATGATTATGTGCGGTTTCTTCAATTAAGAAAAATCCCCACCACTTAAAATTGATTGTTATTACAGTTGGTTTTGGGTATTTCACTGTTTGGTTCGTTTCTAGTTTGAGAATCCTGACCATCCCTTGCTTGTGCTTAAGATTTCTTATTACTGACTGAACTTTGCCTTACTTGACAATTAGCTTGATTTCCTGTAAGAAATTGGGTCCGTCCTTTTAGTTTATGTTGATAAATTAGAATTTTTTCCTTGTTTACCTTCAATTTCCATCAGTTTGTGTTCTTAGATTATTCTTACCGACTTAACTTTGTCTTTTTTTGCCAATTACTAGCTGTATGTTTCAGTTTCCGAATTTGCTTTGAACTTTTTGACACCAGGGAAGCAAAACGAAATTAACAAAAGCTAGGATTCTTACTTTGTTGTTCACTTCAGTTGAAGACTTCAGTTTTATCGTGACTCCCTATCCTCGTCGTCATTGACTAGTTGTCTAGCGGTCCCAGCCGTGTCTCTTTCTAATCACTCGTCCAGGTAAGATTATGTATTTCACTATTTTTATTTCTTTCGTTTCTTCTTTAAAAGGAAGCTTTGTTTATTGTTTACTTTACTGGAAGTTTCGTTCTTTAATTGAAAGAGTTTTGTTTGCTTTCACTCGTGTTGTTTGATTTTTAATCTGCTAAGGTTGCTGCTGCTTCTTACTGTTCTTAATGCCTGTTTGTTTATTCTCTTGTTTTATGTTTCTCTAAATAAAAACTCGTATTTTTTTGGCCATTTTCATTTCACGTGCTTTTGTGATTGAATTTGATTCTACATCGTTGTAAATGAATAATTTTGATGATATTTTTATGGTTGCCAATTGTTTTCTTTCTTGATCGTTTTTAAAAAAAAAATGTAACCAAGCCAGGTGTATGTTTTGTCATGTTGCTAAGGACTAAGGTACTAACAGGATATTCCAAGAATTACCTAATACTACTTTTTTTAGAATCAGTAAAATAAAGAATTAAAATATTTTAAAAAATCCAGGTAGAAATAGAAGGAACCAGGGCTGGTGTAGTGGTTGATAGGAGTTCTGCCAAACCCAGTAACATTGGCTCGGACTTGTATATATGTTCAAAAATTCACTAAATGAGTACATATACTAGATTTCGAACTTAGTAAATTAAATGGGCTGTGGTAGAATTGCGTACTCGAACCCATAATGTTTAAATACTAGATCCGCCTCCTAAAGGAACACTGTTTTCATGCTCATCCTCCACCTTGTCACCAGACACTTCCAATAGTAAAAACTTAGTTTTACCCAAGTTGGAGCAGAATCAAAATTTGGGGGAAAAGGATTGGAGATTTGAAAGAATCAAATCTTTTTAATCAAACCTAACTTTACAAACCAAACCGAACTAGTTATTGTTTGGTTCGGGTTTGCAATTTTACGAAATCTGGCAAACAAGCTATCCAATTTTTCTAGAAATGGAACTGAAGATATCGATGAATGCCCCTAAATTCACCTATATCAAGGCATCATCTGCGGGCTATCTTTTTATTTTTATTTTTACAAGTTACAAAATTAGAGTTTTACCGCAAGAAGTAGGCATATGTGAAATTTGTGATAACCTATATTTCTTTGATTTGTGAAGAAACCAAAACCTGGAGAAAAGAGAGAAAGAAACACAAAATGGGAGGGATCAGAAATGATCTAACTAACCAGCTTATATGATATATCACACACAATAAAAGTTGATTAGCTTCGATTCAACTATTTTAGATTTAAGCA
This sequence comes from Nicotiana otophora, assembly GCA_000715115.1. Classification (NCBI taxonomy): domain Eukaryota; kingdom Viridiplantae; phylum Streptophyta; class Magnoliopsida; order Solanales; family Solanaceae; genus Nicotiana; species Nicotiana otophora. The sequence continues at coordinate 41,454 of AWOL01S0005441.1, read as the reverse complement.
TGGAGCAAAATCATTCTTATACAAATAATTTTAACATAAAGAAAGTGATAGTAGCACAAATCCTTCTTATTATCGAGATCTTTAGTTTAACATGATGATACATTAGGTATTTCTAACTAAAGTTTCTGAAAATTTTCCCAAGGGCTTTGGTTTGTAGCAAGAGCGTCGAGCGTGATGTGTTAGGGTCACGTCATGGCACGTCACGAGTTCAAACTCTGCGGCAAACAAAAAGCTTAGTGTTTAAGTGGAGAATGGTAGAGGGACAAACTCATTATCCACCGAGTTTCATACTGTGCGCCACTAGCACTTGAAGATTTCTTGATTATTAAAACACTGATGTTTAATCCAGCTTTAGAAATGATCCGTATAAATTCAGTGATGTCTGGGAAAGCAGAGATAATGCTAGTTTCTAGAGACATTCTTAAAGAACAAATAATAATGAAAAAGACAGAAAAATAATGTAAGTCTCTTGAAAAAGACAGAAAAATATTGTTAGTCTGTTGACTAGTCCATGTCAAATCTTGGTCTATGGTAGCCTGGTAGGTGTGTGTGTTGAAACTCAAAACTTAAGGGGTGTATCTAATTTTAGAACATGAGTAAGGTATTTGGAATTTTGGCAAATCTAGAGGGTTGTCCTTGTATTCTGATCTAAATTTGCTAAAGGAGAAAAACGTAATCAGACATTTGGCCATAACTTGCATGGAAAGATGGGAAGGGGCTGTGTTATATTCTTAAACTGAAAACGATAGAAGATATAGTGACATGCAAACAGATAAGATGTACCTTCTTTAGGGATTCTAAGTATTATCTATTATGCAGTTAGCATAGTGAGAGAAATGATAAAATAAAACAAAAACTACATTTACCATTTTCCTTGATTGGGAAAAAAGAGCGCACGAGAAAGTTTACTTTCCTAGATTTTCTTTGTGTCTGGTTATTAGGGCAGTTTGGAAATCTTTGGTTGCAGATATTGTGTCGTAGTGCAAAAGGATGCAGTCTCTGAAAGACATTGTACCGGCTGCATTGAACAATATAAACACAAAATTCATTGTCTTGGAAAAAGGGAGGATAGCTTTGGAAGGGCAACAAAAGATGTGTTTGGCACTGGTGGCGGATGAGACAGCTGCAGTTCACTTTCAGATGTGGGGTGATGAGTGTTATGCTTTTGAGCCTGGGGACATTATCCGGTTAGAAAATGGCATCTTCTCTTATAACCGCAACAACCTACTGATAAGGGCAGGTAAGCGAGGCAAGGCTGAAAAGGTGGGAGAGTTTACCATGGCCTACGTGGAGACACCAAACATGAGTGAGATACGTTGGGCCCCTGATCCCAGCAACTCTAAAATATATGTGCCAGAGGCTGTTATTTCTCCCTTTTCACGAGTGTTTCCACCAATGAGTTGAGTATCGGGCAATCTTCTTTCTAACAGGTGCCCTCCTTTAAACTCTCTTACTAGATGGTCGCATTTTTTCTAACTTGAGCAAAAAAGCATCTCAAAGGTCATATGGCTATAATCAACACCGAAGTAGGGAGTTACCCATTCCATGATTTCATTGGATATGATTTTAGTATGTGTTAGTCTATGGAGCGCAGATTCTTTTGAAGGGTTTTATGATGCAGTGTACTGATGATTGCGGGGATTGATTTCCAAAGTGTAAAACCTTTAGTTTTTTTCTGATATACCCTGCACATTATAGAAAGTAATGCCTCTTTTTCTCTATTTGGATTGACCTGTGCCTCAGCCTCAGCCTCTTTTTCTCTGGATTGACCTGAGTCTCATCTTTTGTGTGGTTGTTTGGTTATCAGCTTACTCTGCTTCAATGTTCAAATGAATGAGAAAACATCCTCAAGGGTGTATTTGGTATAACGGAAAATGTTTCTTGGAAAACAAGTAGTAATCTTACTCATTTTCCGGTGTTTGATACATAAATTAAGGAAAATAACTTCTGAAGAGTATTCATAAATAATTTAGATACAATAAACATGAAGCCATAAACTTTCGAACCACCTACCTTCCTAACCCATAAATTTGATACTTCTGAACCACTAAACTTTCGAACCCGCAAACTTTTGAACTCGTAACCTCTATAATTTCTAAACCTGCAAACTTCCAAACACGTAGATCTATGAACTACTTTGTAACTCGCAAAATTTTGAACCTGTAAACTGAAAAAATGAAAAAATCAGCACTGAAAATATAAGAAAAAATTGCCGCGGGGTGGGGTGACGGTGACGGAAAAGAAGAAAAACTGAAATCTGAAAAAGAACTTTTTGGGGAGGGGGGTGGGATAGGCTAGAGAAGGGGGTTGAGGTTAGATGTGAGAGTAGGTGGAGTTTTTGGAAAATGTTTTCCAAACTATTTTATGCAACCAAACAGTGGAAAATGGGAAAATATTTTCTGTCATACCAAACACGCCCCAAGCCTGTTAAAGTTTTCCTACCTAGCTCAAAAATGTGAAACATCTAATTTAATGAATTAATGTCACAGCTTTACCTAGATTCACTTCATCGAGCAACATAATGTGAAAATGGAGCCTCAAAAGTAAACTTGTTATATAGCTTGATACTTTGATAGTACTACTATATTTTTTTGCATTATTATTTTTGTACTGATCCATTCAGGTTGATGGATCACTTTAAAAGAGTTTTCTATCTTTGATTTATTTCCTTTTTCTCTTATATCTTCTGCGTTATTCCTTTGGCGTTCCCACCCACTTATTTTCTAGTAAAACCTTCCCCCTCCCCCCCCCCCCCCCCC
>AWOL01S0005441.1:22206-35772 GCA_000715115.1 Nicotiana otophora | reverse complement strand
CGCAAAAAAAAAAAACAAAAACAAAAAAAATCCGTACAAAGGGAAATGCAAATACACCCCCTTGTCATTGAAACAGATTCACTTGTTCTAAAAAAAAATAATTGAAGGAGAGTGGGAGGTACCTTGGAGTATTGGGAAAGAAATGAAGAAGATCAAGGACATGAAGGACCATTTCAATGTGACATTTCAGCATGTCCTGTCCTAAGAGAGGGGAACTCAGTAGCAGATTACTTCGCTAACATTGCCTTTTCTAGTGCAGGTACATTAGAATTCCAATCATTCAATGATTGAGGACAGTTTTTACCTCAGCTATCAAATCATTGACCTGCTACACACATCCCCACACATGAACATTTGGCTTTGAGGCTCACAAGCTGCAACAGATTGGAAGTTTGGACAAACAGTTGACTCCTTGGCAGTTGTTTTCTGTATTCTGCTATACATATTCAAGGGATGGTGGTCACCTGCTTTGTTTCTTCATCATGATTTTTCTGTTTTCTTCCATACAACACTTGGGCTGCTGGTGGTCAACTGCTCGAGGAAGATGGTTAGTTCTACAGCTGCAAGGAATGTTTGCAGCACGTGTAATCATTCTGCAGTTGATACATCAGTAAACAGGATGATACTGTCCAGCTTTGACACGAGGAGTACATCAGGCAATTCTTGGTTGGTTGAGAATGCTTCTGCACAAAACAAATGCTATGGATTTTGGCTAATAAATCTTCTTGGCTGCTGTGGCTACATCACCCAATTGACAACAAGACAGCAGCCACAACATTCATCCAATAATCAAATCCCAAGATTAGCCACTCCTTTCAGAAAAAACCAAGAAGCTAAAATCAGAATTTTTAATCATAACATGTTTGCTAATGTCTGCAGGTTCTATAGATAGGTTAATGCATCTGCTTGCAATGGATCCATTGGACATCTTGCTACACAATAGGGATTTCTCAGAAAAGATACATAGTGCGGCTGTGATTCTCACCTTCATCATCAACATAAGATATTTCCACCGAAAAATCATGAAGCACACGAGCAGCAGTTTTTTGACAAACAGAATTTTAAAAATGGGAATCTATAATAATTGGTTCGAATGGCAGCATACACTGGCAATAACAGAACTGGAGATCAACTTGAGAGCATTCAAAATTGGTTCGATCAGGAATTTCTGGAATCTTTCAGCTAGTAATACAGCAGTAACTGGAAAGATACTATACAGCAGTTCAATCAGGAATGCACCAGGCCTTTATTGGTTTACTACAGCTGATTGTGCACAAAATCATCCCAATGTATCTTGTCAACTGATACTTCAATGCTACTGTGATTACATCATCTTCATGACCATCAACATGACAACCAAATCATACATTAAAAGCTGCATTACCGATCCTGTGGTTTGGAAGATACTACATAGTTGTGTGCAATCTAATTACTTCTCAGTGGTATTAGCATGGTATCATGTTCATTCTGGGGGTGGTTTGATGACATACAACGATGCCATACCAACAAGGCTGAACCCACAGCATTCCATCGACAATCAACAACCAATATTACTCACTGCTACCAGAACACAAAAGAACCTGGTAGCAGAATTTGTCCTACTAGTTTGCTACTTTTTGCTGGGCAGATAGCTTCAGTTGGTTACTGCTTCTGCATGGAATGGATACAATCGACATTGTGCTACAAGTTATTTTTTCTCCAGCAAGAATACATAAGTATTTGCAATTGAGCATCTCCCAATACCAGTGGCGAAGCCAGGAAATTCAACAAGGGTGTTCAAACCTTTGCCTTTGGGCTATGTAAGGTGTTCAAAGTCTATTTTTAATCAATAACAAATAATATTTTACCTTATACGGAGTATAATTTTCTGGCGAGACCACCCTTGGTTGCATGTAGCTTCGCCCCTGCACATCAACAGACAATTTCCTTAGAAATATCAGGCTGGAATCGAGCAGGAGCTGTTGGAGAACAGAGAATTCCCAGCAACATGGAACAGTACAGTTAAAGCACAACACATTTGGTTTTGGATTTGTTGAACGTCTGTCTCTGGTTGTGTCAATTCACAGTTGGTATAAATATAATAACATGCACATTGTGGGGGCTGATATATAAATTACAACATCAATACTTCAACATGGTTTCAGTACAAATCGATAAGTACTCATTGAGGCTGCAACTGCATGTATGCTTCTGCGACTACTTCTACAGAGCAATATTACACAGGAAGAACAAGTACTACTGTTTCTGCCCAACACCTCTCAACTGCTTAAGGTATTTTGAAGATATTAACTGTGTGTATCTTTTCGAATCAATTCCTAGTGGTATTAGCATGTTACCATACTCAATTCTGGGTTTGGTTAGAGAAATTACATCAACAATACTTTAACAAGGCAGCATTCAATACACAACAGGAAGCTCATTGGTCAGAGGCACTTAAATATGGGTTGTTGGTAGAATGTACCACTGAAAAAAGGATCTACAGCAACGAAATCTCAAACACAGGAGTCCTGTATCAACAATACTGCTGGAAGTATTCAGCCACAAATTGAAGATGTCCGAAATGCTTTGCTTTGCAAATAGTGTATTTATACATATCTACTCCTTTGTATTGCAACAAATGGTGCCTGGTGAGAGCTTTGAAGGCGCTACAACAAATTGTTTGCAATTGGTGTGTTAATTCATTGTCGTTGGCAACATTTGGATATTTCAAATTACTACCTTTGTATTTTAATTTATCTTTAGGCTACTGCTACATTTATTTGGTAGTAATAGCTGTTGGATTTATTTTTCGTATTTTTGGTTGTTTTACTTGAACATTTTGTAACTTTGACCCGATTTGGGATTTATTAAATATAACGACTATTAGGTAAATAACCTAGTAGTATATTTGCAAAAATAAAAATAAAAAAAATTCTAGGGAAATGGTAATGGTAGACAAACTCAACTTTTAGCTTCTCGAGCCAGTGTATTTGAAAATGGATCATTGTTATTGTTCTCCAATATTGCCTCTTTTGCCATTGGAGTTCTTTAATTTACTCCAAGAAATCCTTCGTTTCTAAGGGGGGTAATAAGGTGTTATGAAATTTGTATTTCAGTGCGATTACAGGTACTAGCCGAAATAATGAAAAATCATGGATGAAACATGTCTCCTAGAATCTTACTTATACATGCCAAGTTTACTGTGTTTTATAGCTTCAATAATACTTCTATTATGTTCATAACTTAAAATCAAAAATCAGCAGCTTTGGGAACCAATTCTCCCAAAACTAAACTGGATTTTTACATTCCTATACATTATTTGAAACCTTACTATCCTCTCTGCTCAAGTTTCAATTTAATTACATAGTCATATACAATTTACCAATTATATACAAATAAGATTTAAATGAGTACCCCTTTGTATTAGGAATTGAATAAGGAATATCAATTATTTTCTTATTCCTTTATACTTGTTCACTCTCTCTCTTCGTGTCTCTGTCTGCTTTTTCCAGTGTACCCATCGTATATCTTTCTTTCCAGTAGTGTGATCTTAATAAAAGAATATGATTTCTGGCAGTGGAACTTTCACACTTAATTGGTTATTATAAAATTTAGAGTTCACAGAACAAAGATTGCAACTCAAAAGTGTGGATTACAAACATTGAAAAGAATTACTTTGAAGCTTTGAAATTGAACTTGGGTTTTCAAAAATTATTATTTTTTTGGATTGAGTGTTTTTGCAAACAATTAAAAATATTGTTTGGAGTTTATATCTCAATTTTGAGGGTATTTTGGTGAAGATTAGACTTGATTTTGGCTGAATTTCAGATTGAAACTCGAAGAAGAAGAAAGAAGACATGACATACAATATACTTACGAAATTGTAGTAAAGTTGTAGGTAAATTGTATTTTGTTGTAGTTCTATATATTTTTTTATTTGAATATTGTATGAAAGTTAAAAAATAGTTGTATTATGTATGAATCGTTGTATAGAATTTGTATTTAAGTTATCAATACTATCTTTTTACATAAAGTTGTTGATATGTATCAAAATTGTATTAAGAGAGTAAGTTTTGATTGTAATTTTAGAGAGGAAGAAGCACACACCATACACAAAATATATACAAATCAGATACAAAATATACAAAAGACATATTGTATAAAATTTGTATAATAATTGTATTTAGGTTGTATGATATTGTAGTTGTATTTAACTGGGTAGAAATAATGTATAAAAGTTGTAGATATATTGTAGATTAGTTGTAAATAAGTGTATACTGTATAGTTAGTTGCAATTCAATATTCAAAATGAAATGCAATGTGACTAATTCAATATTACATTCCAAGTCACAATTGACTATAATTTCATTGAGGGTAAAATTTAATTATGTAATTTGATCAAATAACTTGTGACTATAATTGTCAAAAATGTCGATAAGTTCAAAATATCTCTGTGCCAATTCTCAGTACTTGTACTGAGTATTGCCATTTGTCTAAGTAATAAGGAACACTATTTTCAAGTTGGTTACGTAATAGACCTACATATTTTTGGTGCTTATAATGTAATTTTGATTTCCTCCGCGTTACAAAAAGTAATGCATGTTTAAGGAAATAGAAAATACAAAGTGATTCTTCACCTATTCTTTCAAGGGCCCAGTAGAACGCTCCAGTATAAATTTCCTATTATAAGAATAAGGTATGAAATCAACACGTGTGTGGTGTCCTTTTGGATTATGATGAGTCAAGTAAAACATAAACTAATCAATTTTAGAAAAATCCCTACTGCAAAATTAATTCTTCTTCTGATGTACCAATAGTTGAAAGGTATTAATTGAAGTGGGAATGTCAAAAATTATATTATGCAAAGTACTAACTATGTTTACTCCGCGTACGGCGAAGTTGCTATACTACCGTCAACACATCGAACAGAATACAACAACAATAACAACCCTATATAATTTCATTAATGGGATCTGACAATGGTTAGTGTATACGCAAATCTTACCCGTACTCTTGATTGGAAGTAGAGGGGACTCACTCCTGCAGCAACCCACCTTGATCAAGAAAATCATAAGCAAAAGGGGTATCCGTACAATTTCAAACTGCACCTCTTATTTGGTTTTTAGTTAAGAATGTCACTTATATACAGTGGCAATATAAAATATTCTTACACTATTAATGTAATTTTATGTGCTGTAATAGCTAGGCCACTCGACATGTTTCGCAAATTACTAATCCAGGCTTATTATAAAATTTATCTTTAATTGAATTTTAAGCGATTTGACAGGGTAAAGTTTTTATATTGCCGTTGCATAATAGTTAAACTCTTTGACGGGTCAGAAATGAATTATGAGTCTGACCAAGCAACGAGTCGAGCGAGCTTCCCGTGCATGCAATAATGTATAATAAATCTGTCATTTTAATTCAACGCTCTCCAATCGTGCGGGAAGGTTGCGGAAGCTCCACATACAATTTTGAGGCCGAGCATTTTCAGCAATAGGGCTTAGGGATCGATATGATAATTGGTTCAGGTAGGGTGGCTGGCCTAAAACGACACCTGTAAAAATTAGTGTGTGAGACCGCGATCTACAAACTGGCGCATGAGTTGATTATTTAACAAGTTTGTTTTCCTATAGATACAAAATTAGAATAATATTTACCCGCTTTAGCTAGGTTATTCTATGTACAAAAAGTAGCTAGTGTTTTTATAATATATATATAAATGCGGTAAAAAATATATAATTTATATATAACTTGTATTCAACTTTTTATTGTACAGAATTCGGTTAAAATGTATAACTTGTATACAATTTTTTATTGTACAAAATTTAGTCAAATACATATAACTTGCATATAATTATTCAAGTTGTATGTATTTTCTATGTCGTGTGTACACTAGACATACAAAATACATATAATTTATTTATCTTTTTCTCGTCGAATTTAATCTGAAATTCATATCAAAACCAACTCGAATCTTCATCAAACTCCCTAAACTTCAAAAGATATTCTCAGTCATTTAGAACAATACCCAATCGAAGCCAGTTTTGCTGTAAATATGGTAATAGTTAACCTAATTTAGGGTTGCTCCTTATTGCTGTGTATATATAGGACATAATATCAACGAAAAAGACAGCAATTTTCCGTTCCTCTTTAATTTAGCATAATCTCAGAGCCTACCTAAATAATCTCCAATAATCACTGTTGAAGGAAGCAGTGACGACAATGGGACAAACAAGCAAAAGTTGATTTCACCATATGATATAACTTCCAAGAGGAACGACAACCTAGAGATTCTGATAATGCAAGTTCAATTGAGGCGAGAAAATTATGCGTTTGACTTTAATTTATCGACGGGACGATCAAAAGACCGAAGGAGAAGTCTCTGAACCTTAAAGATTGGTGGACCATCAATTCATAATTGTTGATGTTGTGGATCAGAAAGACGATCAAACGCACTCTTCGTTTTACTATCTCACATGTTGGTGAGAGCTTGCAAGTGCGGAACCTGCGCGCACTTATAAAGGAACCGCAGGCTTGAAGACAATTTGGTTCTTATGTTCCAGGCCTATAATGCAACTTAATATATGTATCCAAAAATAAAAGATGAATTCGACAGAAATATAAGACTTAGCCGTAAAAACTGAAATACACGGCTCATATCTTATTTGAGCTTTAGATGAAGTATATTATATTATCATCTCTTTACAATGATGATATAACTCACTATTTGTAGTTACACTAAGGAACAAGGTCCTAGGATCAAGCTCCTCTTTAATGAAAATTATGAGGGCCATTGAAGAATCTGTAATGGTGGGTAGTGAATGCCATATTATCTGTAACGGATCATGCACTTAATGCTATAGAATATTCTTCATTGAATGTTATCGGATGGCGACATTAATTTTGTCTTTATGAGTATCATTCTCTCGGATGACAAACGAGATCATTGCCTTCGGGTTTAACTATCTTCTGTCTTCGGTTCCACGTTCACTTTCTCATGCGATCATTAAATATGAATATATTTTACCCCATACAGATAGTCCCCCTACTTTTCGGTGGCATAACTTTGTGTTACCAGGAAGTTAGTACATATATCTTTTTTGGTGGGAAACTTTCTAACGCCCTCTGAAAAGTTTCTAGCGGTTGATTAGACACACGTCTCTCCGTATTTAATATACCGAACACGCGTCATCCCATAATTCAGCATCACTTTGCCGGTTATCGAGGTAACTATGGCCACGATTTTAGCCGCTTATTCCTTTACTTATACGCATCAAACTTCTTCATTTACATTTCTTAATTCTCCAAACTTTCTTAGAATATCTTTATTTGACTCGTACTTTATCTCCAGCTTTTCTTTAACCTTCTTCTTTAGCGAAACCCTTACTCTCTTTCTTTCTTGTTGAATTCAGGTCTACCCCAGGGCTCAGTTGTCGTCCCCGAGGAGGACGTTTTGGCTAATCCTGCTAACGCGGCAAGGCTGCCGCATGAGGCTTTTACACGAACAGGTGTCTCCTAGTCTGCTTCCGGTGCAAGTGCTTCTTCTCGGAGTCCCCTGTCGGAGAATAAGCAACCAAAAATAAGGTGTTCCTTCGCGACTGAGGTAAAGAATAAAAAGGCAAAGAGTGCCGCTCCCGAATCGTCCCAGGATGTTGTGGTGATGAGCTCTCCGCCCGAGCAGGCCATAGACATCGTGATGATTGACGATGATGGAGAAGCCAACGAGAAGGGGGCTTCTTTACATAGAGGACGACGACCTTCCTCAGCTCAACAGACCGCTCAATCTGTTGAGTTAGTTACACTAACCGAAGATGATGCCTCGACACTCTCGGGGGAGTATGAGATGGTGGAAAATGCCAACTCCTGCTTCCGAATCCCAATCACCGTGCCCGGTACCGTGAGGCTGAGTACAAGGTCTCTGCCATCTTTGGTTGATGATCAACCAACGACCAGCACTGCGCTTTCTGCGTTTTCATCCTTCAACGCCATCAGCTTCATCTCCCTCTACTCCAACTCTACCTTCGCCACCAACAACTACTTCATTATTTTCGTCGGCCGCAACTGCCCGAGAGGAATATGTCCCTCTTCCCCAGTCCCCAGTTTATGGGAACCTGGGGCAAAATTATGCTGCCCCCTTAGAAGATCCCCAAAGGATGAGGAGCGCCACCCTATCGGTTTCCACTGGATGCAATATGTTGTCGCGACCGATGGAACTTGCTAACTACCTGAAGCCCCTCGCTTCAGAGAAATATTGGGAAAAGATACAAACTCTCTCTCGAGAGTGCTTGTTGAACAACGCCATGTACAATGCGACAACGGTATATTCTTCGTTCCCTACATTATTTCTTCTATATTTGATATATAGGATCTTGAACTTGCGTTTTTATTTTGTAGGCCAACTTTCTTGCTTCTGAGGGTCTTCAGAGGCTGGTTCGTGAAAATAAGGTACTTACCTTTGAGCGGGATCAAACTGTTATTTTCTTCTCAAAACTGGAAGCTTGAGCTGCTGAGGCCGTTGAGTTGGAGGCTCAGTTGCAGCAAAGCGAGCAAGAAGTAGTGACCCTTCTTAGCCAGGAGGCTTCCCCGTTGAGGGCTAAATTTGAAGAGGCTAGGGCCAAATATGTTGAAATTCATAATGTCATTCTTGCTGCATCCGATCGTGAGGTTGCCTTCGCTGAAAGATTGAATAATTTGGAGGCGGCTTTAAACTCCAAAGTTGAAGAGTTTGCTGCTGCTGGGGCGAAGTATGTACAGTTGGAAGAGAAGTATAAGAGGACCATTGAGCATAACTTAATTTTCAGCTCCATTGTCCGTAATCTTGATGTCAGCCTTCGGTCCGTTAGGTCTGCACGAGAAAATCTTTCTGCTGAGGTCAACTAGCTTAAGGAGGAACTTCAGCACCAAGTGGCTTCCCCCATTGTTGAAAAAATATATGCTATGTACAACATGAGGAGAAACATCTTGTAAGAGGCCAAAGCGGGCGTCATTGACGTTGATGCGAAATAGCTAAGGCCCGTGAGCTGGAGTAAGTTGCGAAAATGGGTCTTTCGGCCCGGCCTGATGCTACCGATTCTTCTGGTTCCGGTTCTGAGTTCTCGAGAACTGAAGAGGAACCGGAAGGTGATGATGCCGAAGGCCAAAATAACGAAGGCCAAAATATCGAGCCGGCAACAAATCCACCTGATTCTCCTAGGGGAGTAGATGTTTCTATTCCTCCGAGTTCCGGTGATGCAGCAACTTAGCTTTTGCTTTCAAACTTTTGTACTTGTGGTGTTTGGCACATTTTTGTAAATAAAATCACTTTTTCGTTCAAGTATCATATAAGTTTCCCTTTTTGCATATTTTCATTTAAATATTTGTGCAAGTCTGCTCTTTGCGTCTTTTTTTGTTTAAGTGTTTGTGCGGGTTTTACTGTTTGTGTCTAATTGTGCTAGGCTTTGGGTGTATTTTTCCCGAAAGCGTTTGGATTTCGGGCCCAAGTTCTTCCGAAATCAACCCTTTAACATGAGGGTTTTCATAAGAGAGGGTCCTCTTACGTTTACGATGCTCTTAAAGAGGATGTCTCTTGTTCATTATGACACTAGCATTTGAAGTACTTCTTTAACTTTCAAATGATAAATCAATTCATCGTTCAGACAAGAAACAAGATAGAAACAAAAGGACTTTACTTTATTCCTTCAATTTTCAAAAGTACAAAAGCATTCGTTGTGCTAAAAATAAAGAAATTTCTATTTCTTGTGGCTAACTTGTACAACTTATTTCTTCGGGGCTGGCTGCGCAGCCCCCAGTCCCGATGATACAATTATATTTCCGGTTTTCGTATTCGTAGTAACGTGAAAGTAATTATTGCCATATCCTCATATCATTCCCCAGTGTTCGAAAGCAAAGAATGCGAATTTGAACATTGGAAGTTTTACATCTTCGAGGATTCCACTAGTGAATTACTAGATAATATTTAGTTCGATAGCAATTTTCACTTCCCCTTAGGAATTTATGCTATCGAGCCAAAGATTAACTAACAATACCCCAGTGGCTTGCACTTGTGAATGATCAAGTAATCTCTGTTCCATACCGAAATTTTACTTCCTGATAGGAACTTTGCTATCGAGCAAAAGGCTAGCTATCCGCTTTGTAGTGGTTCTTCGCTTGTGTGCCTTACCATTTACCTTTAGCTGCTTCCAGTCTCTTTTTGAGACTTTGTGTAATCACTTTGTTCGTTGATTCTGCTTGGTTGTTTGTGCTCGGAGGATAGGGTGATGATGTAATCCTCTTGATTTTTAATTCTTCGAGGAACTTTGTGACTTTTGCGCCTATAAATTGTGGCCCGTGTCGCATGCTATTTTGTTTTTCCAAATCTACAAATAATGTTCTCCCACAAGAAATCTACCACCTCACGTTTGCCGATATTATGGTAAGGACCTGCTTCAACCCACTTAAAAAAATAGTCAGTTAAAATAAAAAAACAATCTTACCTTACCGGGGGCCGGTGGTAGTTGTCCGACAATATCAATTCCCCACTTCATGAATGGCCATGGTGACAAAACTAAGTGCAATGGATCTACTGGTTGATGTACCAATGGTGCGTAGCATTGACATTTATCGCATCTTTAAACATAAGCTTTGGCGTTTTGTTCCATCCGGGGCTAATAATATCCCGCCCTTATTAATTTTAGTACTAAGGAATCTGCACGTGAATGATTTCCTCAAATCCCTTCATGGACTTCTCGCATAACATAATTAGCTTCGGAGGCTCCCAAACATCGGGCCAATGGGCCTTGGAAAAATCTTCTGTACAATTGACCTCTCTTGAAATTGTATCGAGCAACTTTAGTATGTAGTGCTCGAGATGCCTTGGGATCTTCAGGCACTTTCTGTGCTCGAGAGAGTCAATAATCTCGTTTCTTCAGTACCATATTAGATTGGTCGCATTTACCTCATAATAACTATATGCGTCCATCACCGAGTGCATAAGCTGCACGACCGTCTTGGAGTATGATCCTTTCATTTTCGTAGACGAACCAAGGTTGGCTAGTGCATCTACTTCTGCATTCTCTTCCCTTGGGATGTGCGTAATTGACCACTCACAGAATCGAGCGAGTAGAGCCTGAACCTTTATAATGTATTGTCCCGTAGATCTGATTTACTACTAATTGAGAATCGCACTTGATTTCGATGACCTCAGAATCTAGTCTTTGAGCCAGCTCGAGTCCTGCAATCAAAGCTTCATACTCCGCTTCATTGTTAGTTAAAGGAACAGTTCTTATGGCTTGCCTCAGGGTTTCTCCCGAGGGTGTGATTAATACTATGCCGAGCCCAGTCCTTTTCACATTGGAAGCTCCATCCGTGAACAAGGTCCAAACTCCTAATGTCGATTCCGACACCATTACTGCTTCTTTGGTAGCCAAAGGTAAATGTCCTGGACTGAAATCGGCCACAAAGTCGGCCAAAACCTGTGACTTAATTATAGTCGTGGGTTTGTATTCTATGTCAAATTCACTTATTTCGACGGCCCATTTGGCTAGCCTACCTGAGAGTTCAGGTTTATGAAGAATATTTCGCAGGGGAAAAGTGGTCACCACAGCTATCGGATGACATTGGAAATAAACCCTTAGCTTTCGAGCGGCTACTACGAGGCTAAGGCCAATTTTCCAGATGTGGGTAGCGAGTTTCTGCTCCTATTAAAATTTTACTAACGTAGTAAATAGGAGATTGTGTATCTTCATTCTCACGAACTAAAACAACACTTGCCGCAACATTCAAGACCGCAAAGTATATCAGTAGTTGTTCACCTTCCTCCGATTTTGACAATAACAGAGGACTTGACAATTACCTTTTCAAATCCCTCAAAGCTTGCTGGCACTCCAGGGTCCATTCGAAGTCGTTCTTCTTTTTGAGCAACTAGAAGAAGTGATGGCATTTCTCTAAAGACCGTGAAATGAATCTGCCCAAAGCAGCCAGTCTCCCTGTCAACCTTTGGACCTTCTTCAGGCTCGACAACTGGTCCTGGATGTCTTCAATGGCTTTAATTTTATCGGGATTCACCTCGATCCCCCTTTGTGACACAAGGAATCCCAGGAACTTACCGAAGTTGACCCCGAACGCACAGTTCTCAGGGTTGAGCTTCATATTGTGCTTCCTTAAGATGTCAATAGTCTCTTGTAAGTGTTTAAGATGATCACCTATGTTCAAAGACTTAACAATCATATCATCTATGTAAACTTCCATGGTTTTCCTTATTTTCTTTTAAAACATCTTGTTCACGATCCGTTGATAAGTGACTTCGGCGTTCTTTAGCCCGAAGGGCATCACATTCTAATAATATGTGCCAAAATTTGTGATAAACGAAGTTTTTTCCCGACCCTCCGGATTCATTTTGATTTGGTTGTACCCGGAGTAGGCATCAAGGAAACTTATTAACTCGTGTTCGACCGTCACATCATTCATCTGATCAATGTTTGGCAAAGTGAATGAGTCTTTTGGGCATGCCTTATTTAAGTTCATATAATCTACGCATATGTAAAATTTATTATTCTTCTTAGGAACTACTACTACTTTAGCTAGCCAATCAGGATACTTTACCTCTCGGATTGAACTGATATCAAGCAAGCGAGTTACCTCTTCTTTGACAAATTTATTTCTGACCTCGGCAACAAGATGTTTTTTCTGTCTTACCGGAGGATGCTGGGATCCAAGCTTAGTTTTTGTACGGCCACTTCTGGCGGTATACCTGTTATATCTACATGCGACCATGCAAAACAATCGACATTAAATTTAAGGAATTTAATAAAACCAGACCTCAGATCGGGGTGCAGTCCTGTCCCCAAGTGGAACTTTCTTTCTAAGAACTTTTCGAACAATGCGACTTATTCAAGTTCCTCTGCTGTAGATTTTGTTGCGTCCATCTCTTCTAGTACCTGAAAATACCTTGGTACCTGATAGGATTCTGATGACATTTCCCCCTGGTTGACTTCGCTCGACTCGGGAGCAGGCGCCGGTTCCTGTAATTGCTATGCCACAGGCTCTTTACCTTGCTACTGGAGACCCGGATTACATTTATCTCCCTTGTTGCCGGCTGATCACCTCTTATTTCTTTAACTCCCTGGGAGTTGGGGAATTTCAACAACTGATGATATATTGATGGTACAACCTTCATATCGTGCAACCACGGTCTACCCAAGATAATATTGTAGCCCATATAGCCGTCCACTACCTTGAAAAGGGTTGTCTTTATCACCCTCTCGGCATTCGTGGGCAGCAGGATCTCTTCTCGGGTTGTTACACTTGCTAGGTTGAACCCGACGAGGAGCTTTGTGGCTGGAATGATGCTTCCGGTGAGCTTGGCTCTCTCCAACACCCTCCATTGTATGATGTTGGCCGAACTTCCTGGATCCACTAGAACACGTTTAATTTTAAAATTTAAGACATTTAGAGATATTACCAAGGCATCATTATACAGAAGTAGTAGTCAATTCGCATCTTCCTCCGTAAAGGTAATATCATCTTCAGCGACTTCATAGAGTCTTTTGCTGTGGGCCACTGACGTCTTTTTTTTTCACCATAAATGTCACCACGTTAATCTCGTCC
>AWOL01S0005441.1:0-20254 GCA_000715115.1 Nicotiana otophora | reverse complement strand
CCCCCCCCCCAAAAAAAAAACAAAACAAACAAACAAATCATGTTGATCGTCAGGCGCTGTGGATCTTTTCCTACTTTCGAAGGCTCCGCATTATCACGATTACGACTGTAGTTGTTTTTAGCCCGGTCACTTAAGAATTCCCTAAGATGGCCATTTTTCAGCAATGTCATTACCTCTTCACGCAGATGCCAACAGTCCCTACTCCGGTGATGTTTGTCCTGTGGTATTCGCACCACAAGTTAGGATCCCTTTGGTTAGGATCAGATCTCATTGGCTTATGAAACCATGCTTCTTTAATGTTCCTCATAACCGACACCAACTTCACTATGCTGACATTAATGTTGTACTAAAAAAATTGATGTTTCCTTATCTTGTAACAACTTGTTGTTTTGGCCGCGATCAGCTCTCTTGTCGGTGGTGAATCTATCTGCCGATCAAAAACCTATGCAGCATCCTTCGACCCGTTCATAGGGTAAAAACCAACCCATTGAAGACTTTCCATATGAGTCGAAACTGTTTCTTGACTTCTCTTTATTCTTTTCCCAGTCATGACCCTTGGTTGAAGCTGGGAAACCGAACTGATCATCCTCGATTCTTTTCTTGGATTCGTATCGGTTGTGAGCATCTACCCTTGTCATCGCCTGAAATTCGATCAAACTTTCCTTCAGTTTTCATGAAGCATCGGAGCTTCTCGGAGTCAAACCTTTGGTGAATGCTTCAGCCGCCCATTCGTCCGGTACGGCTGGTAACAACATCCTTTCCTTCTGGAATCTAGTTACAAACTCCCGCAGCAACTCGGACTTTCCTTGCGCAATCCTGAATATATCGGCCTTTCCGGCTTGTACCTTTCTGGTCCCGAGATGGGTCTTGATGAAAGCGTCCGCGAGAATCTTAAAAGAGTCTATGGAATGCTCGGAAAAAAGCAAATACCACGTCAGGGCTTCCTTCGTAAGAGTTTCCCCGAATTTCTTCAGCAAAACTGATTCAATCTCGTGGGGAGCTAAATCGTTCCCCTTCACCGCCGATGTATAGGTGGTGATATGCTCCTCAGGATCTAAAGTCCCATCATACTTCGGCATGGATGGCATTTTAAACCACTTCGAGATCAATTCTGGTGCCGCGCTTGGTTTGTATGGGAATTGCGTGCACTTCTTTGTGTCTAGGCCTTTCAACACTGGTGGTGCGCCCGAAATTTGATTCGTTTGGGCGTTTACTTCCCTCATAAATCACATGAGTTCGATTTTAAAGGATCACTCTCATTGTTGTGACCGGATCCACTCCCCCCGGCCCCATCGGAGCTGACCTCGCCCCTCGGGGTGTTATTGTCGACCCTCTGCATTGTTTGATTTGCGGGAACACCGGGAAGAATTAGATCTCGTCCATTTGCGTTATTGGGAGTGCGAGATAACACTTGCTTTAGCTCCGTCATGACCTTATCTTGTCGTGTGATATAGTCTATAATGGCCTCCTGTTGCTCCTGCAAGATCCTGATTTCTTTAACGACGCGCTCTCCTTCAACATCATCAGGAGTCGCCTCCCGAGTGTGTCGTGGATATCGGCTACCATGGACCGGCGTGGCCTCATTCCCCTCGTTGCGGGTATCGCTGGTTGAATCCTTGTGCTGAAGCTGATTTCTTTGGGCCTCAACGTTGTACGTGTTGTTAACACCGTTATATGCCATTTTTAATGATTTTTGCTAAAGATAAAAATCATTTTTGCTAACGAATGAGGTGAGATAGACGGGATTGCAATGCCTAATGCCAATAATTTTGATGTTTAACCTCTAACGTTCCAGGAAAACGGAGATAATTGACATTGATGTTTCATATAGAATAACAATAGGATGGTTGACAAGGAAAAGTGTTAACCAAAGTCTTATGTGTACCAAAATAAAGCCAACGTTGATTGACAATGTTATGTAGAAGCAAATATTGTACTGCAAAAGTCTAACATAAGCACAACATGAGTATTGCTGGGAAGCGAATATTGAGATGGATGTGCGTTCATGTAAAATTAGACAAGATTGAAAATGATCGAATTTGGTAGGAGGTGCACCTAATATAATTAAGGATAAAATGGGAGAAGATTGCTTAAGATGGTTTTGGTCCTATCCTACGCCAACCTCTAAATGCACCGGTCTATGGATGCGAAATCATGATGAATGAAAGTACTAGAAAAGGAAGAGGTAGACCCAAAGATCACATAGAGAGAACTTGTCTAAAAACAAGCTAACACACGCTCGGAACACATTGAGAGATAAAAAAAAAGTTTTTAGGCAATACATATTAGTTGAGATTAATTTTGAGTCATATAGTACATTTATGTTAGGTCTTAAATTGGATTGAATGGTCATTATTAAAGTTTGAAACTTATTTAATGATTTGGTTTTCAACTTATTAAATTGTTTTCCAAGTGTTAAAGTGTTAACGATGTATCGAAGCCAAATAGGTTACATTGAATTGAAAAAAATGTATTGAGACCACAAGTGCCATTTTCACTTGGAATTGACTATGAAGTTTTTATCTATTGAGCCAAATATGGAATTTCTTTGTATAGATATTCTCTCTCAGTTCCTCCTCGATTAGGTTTTGCAGATGAACATACTCGGATCTTTGAAGAACGGTGAAGAAAAATGATCCAACTGATTCAAAGCCATAGAATACATATGTGAAGCACCAACATAAATGGGTTACCAGAAATGTTTTTGATGAATAAACAAGATATTGTCTACACGAGTGACGTTTGGAACTAATTTGAAGCTGATTGACGGTATAATTGAAACTAAACTGAATTATACCGTGCATACATGAGCTTAAACTTCATTGATAACCATTAAAAAGCTTAAAAGCTTTGAATTCAAAAATCAAAATTTGCGAATGATTGATTTATATCCTTTGTTTGGATGGGGTGCTGTTGCAAATGATTGAAAACATTCTTTGGAGTTTATATCAATTTTAAGAAAATTTGGGAAAGATTCAAGGTGTTGGAATTTCAAATTGAAACTCGAAGGAGAAGAAGATATAAACAAATTGTATATATTTTGTATGTCGGGTGTAGAAACAACATACAAAATATATAAATAACATAATTATATACAAATTATATATAAATTGTATATAGACCGTAGTTTTTGACCGAATTTTGTACAAACCATTTGTAATTAAGTTGTAGATAAATTGTAGATTTTGACCGGATTGTATATGTTTTGTAAAAAAACTTTAGTTACTTTATGTGAATAGAAAAATTTAGATAAACCGAGTAAATAAGTTTAAAATTTAGATAAACCATAGAGACACATGCCGGAGTGAGTTCTCATTTATTCGTCAATAGAGATGTCCTGTTGTGCTAGAACCGACTGAAGGTCAGCCTTAGACATTGATTATCGTTATTGACATAAATTATTGGCACTCCCCGCTGAAAGTGTTATTTATGGAAATCCTTAAAGATTTGAAATGCTGTAAATGTTCATGAAATGATTTAAAAGGCCTATTGCTTTCTTCAAATGTTTCATATCAAATGTTATGCTATTTTACTATTTATGTGTTTTATATATATCCCTAAAGTGTCTCTCCAACCTTATCAGTAAGTAGGATATTTACGGGATATAATTATATAAAATCATGGGTGCTAGGATTATAGACTTAAATTTATTCTGGATGAGCTCTAGAGGCTTGTCTCGTACCATCACTTATGTACGTCTTTAGTTTAAGAGATTCTATGGCATGTATTATGGGAAGTCTAATTACGTACATGAGACTTCATCGTTGATATTCTTATTGCTCTGCTTATGTATTAAACACACATCCACATATTGTTTTAATATTTTGGAAAACCTTATCTATTTGGTTAAATGATTATCCAACGCTTTTATGGAAAATGATATTGCATTGCTCTTGAATGGGTAGAATGTTATAGTTAAAGGCATTGGGTGCCGATCACACATGCAACAAAAGTGGACAGAAAAAAGGAAAAGAAGGGGGGTGTTCTTGTCAAGGGGTACTATTTTTTGTTAGCTATCTGTTTAACCCAAAAATAATTTCAG
Organism: Nicotiana otophora; assembly: GCA_000715115.1. NCBI lineage: Eukaryota > Viridiplantae > Streptophyta > Magnoliopsida > Solanales > Solanaceae > Nicotiana > Nicotiana otophora. Next base: position 16,212 of record AWOL01S0005441.1, on the reverse strand, counting down.
GACAAAAAAAATTAATATTTATTTTTAGCGAGGCCACTAACAAGCGGTTTAAATCAGAGCTAAGTTGAATAACCCATTTTGCTAGGCAAAATAAGCAATAAAAATCGATAATAATGCAAATAAAGTAAATAAGCAAAGGAAAGAATGATCTTATTGAGATTGTTTATGAGCCACAATGCTGCAGAGTAAAGATTTATTTCCTAGCTTGACAAGAGCATAATGAGTAAGTAGAGCGGAGTTAGCCTCAATTATGAGTGAGAGAAGTGAATGTATTTATATCCTAAACCTAACATTCATATCCCTAATTAAACTTCCACACGATTGCTTTAGGTGGCTATTGGTTACCGAAATACTCGTCGGTTGTGGGATAAGCGTGAGGAATAATGGATATAAATAGATCTCGAATATTTGAGAGATTGTTGAAGACCAAGCAAGACTCCGGATCCCAGCTGCACTAATGTATCCCCGGGGTCATCTTCTAGTGCTTCACTGGGGCATTGGTTCCGTTTCCCCGAAAGGAGCTGTCGGTCGAAGATACATCTCACTGGGGCAGATTTTCACTGTTCATTCATCCCCGGGGTGACAGTTATCCTAGGCAACATCATGTCTCCATGTAAATTACCCACGTATCAAAGCCAAATTTTACCAATATAAAGCATCCCTATTTTCCGGACCATTCTCGAGAATTGTCTAAGAAGTGGTGTGATCTTTTGGCGTATTTCACAAGAACTTTTTAGGCGGGATTTATCACGTAACTGTGATTGTTTTTGAATTTGAAAGGACGTCCAGTCACTTACATTTAAGGCTTCAGACACATGGATGTCTTCAACAGGTTCTAACACTACAACGATTACCAAGGCCATGATGATGGTGTCTATAAGTGCCGACCCTTTCCTTTGTCCTTACTACTTTTTGCTTGAACTTCTTCTCTGAAAATTCTCTTACAACTCCATTGTCGTTTCTAAGAAACCTTCGACATTTCCATTTCTCATTTTCCCTTACCTTTTCATCATCACTTCCAATGGCTTCTCAAAATACTTTAGTCTGAGCTCATGAGGTGGCCTCCATTATCGAGACTACAATAATTGCTTCTTTACCGGCGATTACTGCGGCGGTGGAGGATACGATGGTGGAAGAGTCGTCCGACTTTACTAAGAAAGGCAGGGCTACAAAATCTATTAGGATAGCGAGAGTGGGGTCATCATCCCTCATCGACGAAGGTGGACTTGTCCAGGCTGCTACTGCCGCAACAGAGTTGATGTTGGTCCTTTCCAAGAAAGGCAAGGTCGCCAGAAGATCTGGCGAAGGCAATAAAGAGCACAACAAGCCAAAAATGGCTGAGGTTCTCCCGAAAACGATCAATTTTATTGATCCCTGCATTCCTTTGAGCAGTTCTCCGGAAAAAGGTTTGAGACTTTGCAGCTGGATTTACAAGAAAAGCACCTTACGACAATTCTGAAAGGTTGTGCTTGGGAAGTTACGATTCGGGTCTTCCTGCTTGAAGCAAATGAGGACATAACCACCTACCTGAAGGGTTTCACGTTTGTGTTCACCTACCCATTCACCCTCATATTTAAGCCGGCCATGGATCCGATGGTAAAGGACCTCTATAAGGCATACAATATTTGCTTGGGTCAACTAGGACCAGGTCTGTGGAGATCAGTGGCATGCCTGAGGTTCCTTGTCGAAACGGTGCGAGAGGTTTTACTTTCAAGCATCTCATCCAAATTTAGTGCCACAAGCTTTACAAGGGGTCGGTGATAATGTTGGGGCACCCGCGCCCTTCTTGTTAATGCGGAGGATGATTTCAACCACAAATAGTATGGGAGATTTGTTAAAGTATCAACCTGGGACATTTTGAGCGAAGGGACCTCCCCTTCCCCGAAAGTGGAATATCAATCGTAAGTTCTTCCTCTTTTTCTTATTTTTTATTTCATCTTTTAAGATTAAGATCTTTTAACAATTATAATAGATAGCATCTCTGAATTTTTTCACTGGCCCTCTACCATATATAAAGGAGTGGGTCGACAAAATTTTGAAGTCAGCGACTATGAAAGTGAGAACATGGAAAGCGATCTCTATCATCAAAGGATAGTAATAAAAGAATCATGGTACAAATATTTCAACCACAAAGTACTCTAACTTCTCTTTTTCGTTGAGATATCTGACACTATCATTCTGCTGTTGCAGGCACCAGGCATAGAATATCATCAGTCCGGATTGAGGTCCTGGATCTTGAGATCCCCCAAGATTTTGTCCAATAGTCATCCTTGCCGAAGAGAAAAACCGGAAAAGAGGGGCCTTATGCCCCTAAACCCAAGAAGCAGAAGAAAAAGAAGAGTTCTAAAAAGGGGACTTAGGAGAAAAAAGAGAAAAATAATCCTCGGGTCCTGCCTTCAATTACCCTTTCCCGACTCCGAGATGAGCCCGAGGCAGATGAACTTCTCCCTCGTTTTGATCCTTGTACCATTCTCGTCGAGGATGATGACAAGTTGTAGTCACTCCCAAAGCAAAGACTTAGAAAAGAGCAAATGGTGCTAGAAGGAGAAGCTATGACACCCATGCACGAAAGCTTTGGTGAGTTGGTTGAAGCCCTTCTAGATGGGCTACAACTTCTGAAACATAATTCTGATGTGTTCGAGGTAGACTCATACTGCGTATCCTAGCCTAAGGTACCCCTATGCCCCGAACCTAAATATTTTACTGCCCCGAAGAGGCAAGTGTTGGTAGAAGTACCTTCAGATGTAAATGTCTTCCGGAGACCCAAGAAGATTTATCCCATGGTTCAAAGGTTTTATTGGGCCTATGGAACAATAATACATGGATAATGCTTCGATGGCAGCTCTAGCAAAGCATGTGTGTACTCGGGGTCCAAGATATATCCCCAAACACCTTCTTTCTTATTGATTATAGTTTTTTCTCGTTTTTCTAACATCCCAATTTTTTTTAAAATCAACTTGGAAGCAATAAAATTTTATGCCAGGATCGTGAAAAGCGATGCTTCGATGGCAGCTCTAGCAAAGCATGTGTGTACTCGGGGTCCAAGATATATCCCCAAACACCTTCTTTCTTATTGATTATAGTTTTTTCTCGTTTTTCTAACATCCCAATTTTTTTTAAAATCAACTTGGAAGCAATAAAATTTTATGCCAGGATCGTGAAAAGCGATGCTTCGATGGCAGCTCTAGCAAAGCATGTGTGTACTCGGGGTCCAAGATATATCCCCAAACACCTTCTTTCTTATTGATTATAGTTTTTTCTCGTTTTTCTAACATCCCAATTTTTTTTAAAATCAACTTGGAAGCAATAAAATTTTATGCCAGGATCGTGAAAAGCGATGCTTCGATGGCAGCTCTAGCAAAGCATGTGTGTACTCGGGGTCCAAGATATATCCCCAAACACCTTCTTTCTTATTGATTATAGTTTTTTCTCGTTTTTCTAACATCCCAATTTTTTTTAAAATCAACTTGGAAGCAATAAAATTTTATGCCAGGATCGTGAAAAGCGATGCTTCGATGGCAGCTCTAGCAAAGCATGTGTGTACTCGGGGTCCAAGATATATCCCCAAACACCTTCTTTCTTATTGATTATAGTTTTTTCTCGTTTTTCTAACATCCCAATTTTTTTTAAAATCAACTTGGAAGCAATAAAATTTTATGCCAGGATCGTGAAAAGCGATGCTTCGATGGCAGCTCTAGCAAAGCATGTGTGTACTCGGGGTCCAAGATATATCCCCAAACACCTTCTTTCTTATTGATTATAGTTTTTTCTCGTTTTTCTAACATCCCAATTTTTTTTAAAATCAACTTGGAAGCAATAAAATTTTATGCCAGGATCGTGAAAAGCGATGCTTCGATGGCAGCTCTAGCAAAGCATGTGTGTACTCGGGGTCCAAGATATATCCCCAAACACCTTCTTTCTTATTGATTATAGTTTTTTCTCGTTTTTCTAACATCCCAATTTTTTTTAAAATCAACTTGGAAGCAATAAAATTTTATGCCAGGATCGTGAAAAGCGATGCTTCGATGGCAGCTCTAGCAAAGCATGTGTGTACTCGGGGTCCAAGATATATCCCCAAACACCTTCTTTCTTATTGATTATAGTTTTTTCTCGTTTTTCTAACATCCCAATTTTTTTTAAAATCAACTTGGAAGCAATAAAATTTTATGCCAGGATCGTGAAAAGCGATGTTGTTCTGCGCGAACAAGAAAGAGAGATTATCATAAACCTTGAAAGAGAGGTATTCAGAGAAGGAGGCTATATTCTCGAAGATTAGAGAGGCTTCCGAAAGGATCTGTCAACTCCAACGGGAGAAAGAGGCCCTAGAGCTCGAATTTTCCTAGCAGTTCGGAGAACTAGATTAGAAGATGTAGGACCTAAGGTCCTCATCCAGATAATAAAGGACCAGCATATTAGCTTGATGGAAGAATGAAGCAAGGCTATCTACGAGAGAAAGGCCCTGGAGGACCGCTGTTAGGAGCTATCTGAGGAAGTAAACGAGCTAATGGGGACTCTGGAAACTGAGGTAGAGAAGAACAAATTCAAGGACTAGTGGTCCGATGTTTATTTGGAGTTGAAGACGGCTTCAATCATTTTCTCGTTGCATGGGTTTGGAATAGGTTCACACTAGATCCTAGAGTCTCGGCGCTTGGGCTCATCTCGCCTATGAACTACTTTGGTCTGACAATTGTATTTGGTCATCTCCTTTCCTTCAAAAGTATTGATATATCATCTTCTATTTGAAGCTTAGTATTGTACCTGTGGTACACATCATTCCATATTTTGGTAAACAATTCCCGTAGGCTCTCTTTTAATTTCTTTGAGGTCGGTTTCAAGTTTCTTATGAAAGCTACGGCGGCCCAATTATCAGAACCTCATGAAGTATCATATTCTCCCTTTGAGATCGATCTATAAAGTCTCTGAGTGACTCCGTTCTTCCTTGTAGGACTTTGAAGATGTCTTCCGCTTGCTTCTCTACTTTTGGGATCCGGAGTGTGCTTTGATGAAGACATATGCAAGTTCAGCAAAAGAACTAATGGAATATTTAGGTACATCAGAATACTAAGTGAAAGCCTCCTTTTTAGAGCATATCCCAAGTTATTGACGAGCACTAATCCGATTTCTTCCTTCGTGAGGTCATTACTTTTGACCACGGTCGTGCAATCCATGATGTGGTCGCGCACATCCTATGTTTCACCGTATTTCAGAATGTCTAGCATTTTGAACTTCTTAAGTATTAGCAATAGGGTCACGCTTGGTTTCTACGGTTGTTGAGAGTACTGGTTTATATTGATTCCCTTGATTATAGGTGGAACTCATGTTCTCGGTCCTCTCATTCTATTCCTTAACTTGTTGATGCATATTTAGTGTTAAACTCTGTAATTCAACATTTTTAGATGTATCTGACTCTCCGGCCTCAGAATTATCAGGAATATTAGAAGCCTTCAATAATAAGTTAGGAGCATCCGTGGCCGGAGTCGCTCCTATTTGCGGGGTTGGTGTGATATTACTATTATTACTCCCAGTAAATTTATTAAACATTACACCTATTGAGCATTCAAACTCTGTTGTTGAGCCATAAAAAACATTAAGGTTTCTTCTAAATCGGGTTGATACAAGGAATTCCTTCGAGGTGACGCCCCTCGAGAATCCTGTAGTGAGATTTCGCCACTTTGTTCGGTGAAGTTGTGGGTTGACAAGTCCATATGGGAGGGCAAGCCTTTATATTGTAGCACGTCCTTGTTGAGTGGAGCTCCTTTACTGAATGTTGCATCTTTACTAACCGACATCTCCTTACCCGTAGGAGGGGCTGCTTTCATTGGGAATTTACGGAGTCCCCGGATTGTTCACTAAGTTGAGGTGCCTTGCTTTGATTAGTTGGCTGAGAACTTTCTTCTATCATTCTGATTTACAAAATAGAAAGGAAATTGATAAATGAGTGAGAGACAAGCCTTTTAATAAGAACAAACAACTAGAGCTTTGGATCAAACGCTCAATTACTAGGGCCTTATGGTGGACACCAAACTGTTTAACTTAAAATTATTTCAGGATAAAATAATTATATTTATTTTCAATGAGGTCACTAACAATCGGTTTAAATCAGAGGTAAGTTGAATAACTCATTTTACTAGGCTAAATAAGCAATAAACGACGATAATAATGCGACTAAAGTAAATAAGCAAAGGAAAGAATAATCTTGTTGAGATTGTTTAGAAGCCACAATACTGAAAAGTAAAGATTGATTATCCAGCTTGACAAGAGCGAAATACAGTAGCTTATATAAGAGCGGAATCAACCTCAATTACAAGTGAAGAAAGTGAAGATATTTATAGCCTAAGCCTAACGTTCATATCCCTAATTCAACTTTCACATGTTGCTATGGGTGGTTATTAGTTACCGAGATACTCGTTAGTTGTGAGATAAGCATTAGGTATAGTGAATATGAGTGGATCCTGAATATTATGGCGACAGTTTAAATCCAAGCAAGACACCAGATCACAGCTGCACCAATGGATGCCCGAGGTCGTCCTCATAGTGCTTCACCAGGGCACTGCTTCTGTCTCCCCGCAAAGAAGCTATCGATCAAAGATACTTCTCATCAGTGACGAAATCAGAAAATTTAATAAGGGTGTTCAAATTCTATTTTTAATCAATAACAAATAATATTTTACCTTATACGTAGTGCAGACTTCCGATGTTCATTCATCCTCGGGGTGATATTTATCCCGTGCAGCGTCGCGTTGCCATGTAAACTATCCACATGTCGAGGCGAGATTTTATCAATACACTATCGGTTGCAAGTTTAGTTTTAGGGATAATAGATGCAAATTTGACTGAAAAGCTGTATATTTGTTTCCTAAATTAAAAAATAACAATTGCTATGCATTGGCAGCCCCTGTTCTTTAATCTTTGTGTACTGAAAAAGATTTATTTTTTTAAAAAAGAAGCTATTGGACTATAAACATTGATAACTTTTCGCAGACGTCAAAGATCTACTAAAAGCCACATGAGTGATGAGACTTTCTTAGTTGCTCCAAATGTTACGCCCAAAGGAATAACATTGTGAATGTTACACTTGTTACCCCTTAAATTTGAGTAAATATCAAATATAAATGTACACTGCCCCACGATTGAACTACGATCCTAGCTCAGTCTTTGAGAATTTCCTTTTGGTTATCAATACAAAACGTTTATTAGATGTAGGAAATAGATTTGAAAAACAAAACTAAAAGATAATAGAAAAATATGAAAAACACATTGTCAGTATTGGTTCTATAATGAGTCATCTTGGTAAATTTCATTTAGCTTCTTTTTCTTTTTGGTTCGGGAAATAGTACGCACTTCATATTTAAATAGGATAATGCATCCCCTTGAACGTTAAAATCAACGACAAAAATAAGATGGGTCATTACATGTATTTTCAAGAATGTTAAAAAACGACATTAATTATGGCACTATTATACATTCTTCTCGAAAATTTTAAAAAAAGAGAAGTATTCAAAGATACCAAAAAACCAACGGCAAACAATGACATAGATCATTACAAATATTTTCAAATGTTAAAGAAACTACCTTCAACTATGATGGCCTATTATACATTCTTCTCGAAATTGTTAAACATTATTCAAAGATACTTAATATGACTAAATTTCTTTTACTTTCCTACTATTTTTAGGTAAGAAACGAGTACATCATTCATCTTTTGCATGGAATAACCCTCTGATTTTTTCTTTTTTTGAAATTTCATATTATCACCTATAGACTACAACTGACATTTGAAATTGTAACCTTTATTTTTAATAATTATCCAATCCATTTTTAGCGTTGATTTATGACAAATGGATTCACTATCACATTTAAAAGGTGAATGAGGTATTGTTTTTCAAACCTTAAAGGTTAAGGTAATTAACTGAAATCAACTCAAACTTTTATTCACACAATGTAATAATTTTAAATTTATAAATTTAGATTATCACATCGAGATAGACTGTCTATATCACACTCACTTGGGGGTGTGACCCTTCCCCGCTCCTATGTAAACGTAGAATACTTTATGCAACGAGCTGTCCTTTAGATTATCTTAGATGCTAACACAAAATAACTTCCATTATTCTTTAAGGAAAATAAAAAAAGGAGTGAGACCTCAAAACAACAATTTGAGGCTACAATATGAACCAAAAAGAGCAACACGAGAGAATCCACCTGCCATGTCCAACGTAGCCTGACTTTGCCTTAATTGTCTGTCGGTCTCAAAATTCTGCCTCTATATCCTGCTGAACCTCACGAGCATTTAGTTTGCGCGCACATCAATTAATTTATCATATGTTTGCATTTTTTATTAGCATGTAGACATCAATTAATTCATCGAATAATTTTGCCCACCAAAACTGATAAATCGGAATTATTCACTACTCCATCTCTTTGGTTTAGGTACAGAAGACAATCTTATTTTGCATTAAGAGAATCCACATCTTCAAGACCATTCTCAAGTGCTCTAACTAAATTCTCAAAGTAATTCTTAGTCACACTAGTCAAACCAGTAAGCTTTCTACGGAAATCATAAAATGCTTTGGAATCACTTTCTTCAACATTCAAATAAATCTCCAGTTCCTTCTCTGCACAATGGTGAAGTCTGTCCAAACCAGCTTCTGCCTGTCCTTGCAAGTACTCAAAAAACTGCCTTTTCGTTTGCTCCTCATTAGGAAAGTAAAATCCATAAGCATAAGTCCATTTTAACACTCTCCTACACTCAACAATCTGATTCCAAGCATCTAAAATGAACTTCAATTGTGTCTCTGGGATTCTCTGCAATTTACTCAGCTCCTTAACATTCACTTCATCCATTCTCCTCAAATCCTCTACAGCTTTTCGCCTCGACTTCTCATTTGCAGCCCATCTCTCGTAATAATGCGTGTATTTCACAATAGATTGCCTTGCCATTTCTTTCTTTTTCTCATCTTCAGTCCCCGGCTTGTACTTGTTACACGGATTATAGCCATGAGTTGACCAAGAATTAAGGCACAGCCAACAAAACTGATACTTGCAAGGGTCTCTACATGTCATTCGCATACACCCTTCGTTCTTTTCAATTGGGCGTTTGCATTTGGGACAAGGTTTTGTGTAAGCCAAAATCCAATTAGTATTTTCCGATTCTGCTCTGTTCTTCTCCTTCCATTTCCTCACTGTTTCACAATTAACGGGTCGATGAGCTTCATCCGTACAATTCCAACAAAAACAATGTGAACAGTTACACATAACATCGCAATTATCACTCCCTATATCAAATTCAACGGCGAAATTACATCCCGGAGCAGGACACCACTTAATTTTCCTGTTTTGCTCAACGTAAGAACGAAAAAGAAATCCATAATACTTCTTTTTATCAACATCGGATGCTAAAAGATCGATCATATCCTGTGTGACAGCAACTTTACAAGATGGTTCAGGACATCGCAAATTTAAACATCCAGAACCATCAGATAGGGAATTACTAATATACCCTCGCCAACATTCAACGCAAAAAGGATGACCACAAGCAGACGCCAAAATTCCATCGGATGAATAATCCTCAAAGCAAATTACACAAATTACTGAATTTAATTCCGGAGATTGAATGATTTTATTATTTATTTTCAAGCCAATAGCTTCTCGAACTTTCGATTCATCAGCGAACCATTCCTCGTGAACTTTACTCACACTCCAATTATACCGTCGGAGCAAAGCAGATGCTTCAATTTTGGAAATTGAGAGAACTGAGAAAACCTTAGAGATATCATCGTCCATGAGACGACGAATATCATCGTCGGACAAAACGACGTAGTTTTTCTTAGCGCAAAGATCATCGGAGTCATCAGGATCATTACCAATGAAATCGTCGTCATCGGCGTCGCTGACGCCGTCGGAAGCGTCTCCGTCGCCGTAGAAATCATCGCCGGCGGATTCTACGTCACTGTCCTCGTACATGTCGCCGTCGGACTCCATGATCGAGAGAGAAGAATTGCAGTAAATAGAAGTAAACGAAGTGAAAAGTGGGAGCTGAGTGAAAGTATATTGTTTTACGGAACAGACTCTTAACCCTAAAATACTGTTTTTAAGAGGGTTGAAATCCCGTATAGTGATTGGAATTGGGTTAGGATAATCTTAACTCTTAAGTATTAAATTTAGAAGTTGATAAAAATAAAAATAAATCAATTGTACAACATTATTTGAATTAGTAGTTGTGTATGGGTAAAATCGGGACCATGGAAGAGAGAACGAAAGAGAAGCACGAATCTACAAAATTATTGTTGAGGTCGGGAACTCCTCGTACCGAGATCGAGGAAGAACGAATGATGTGTTTGAGATCGGACAAGACAAAGCAATGTACCCCGGATCAAGTACGACTCCTGGACCTCGGGAGACGAGGTAAACGGTTATGCATGACGGATAGGGGCCGTGATATTCGCCTTCAATCAGATTTTACGGCGTGAATCCCGTCGGTATCAATCATGGATCAACAATTATAGGGAAAATTAGATTTTTACTTTTTTTAGACTTGCATTAGGGTTGAAATTCTCCTATTATATGAAAGGGAATTTTTTTTAGTCCAACACATTGTAACACGCAATCCAAGGCAATAAAAAGTTTATTTTTGTCCTCTAGCTACTGTTCAAGGCATTGTTTGTTTGTTCTATTCTTTACTCACGATTGAGCTTCTACCGAGGGTCCGATCAAAGACAAATTCTACCGTTTAATCTAAGAATAGGCTTGGTCATCATCTTGCAATTAGTTTGATTGTTTATTTTGTCTTTAATTCATCTATCTGTTATTCTTAATAATTCGTATTAAATTAAACCATGTATCCTTTAAACTGCATACAAATTTAATTGTTACTCATTTTTGGGATAAACAGTTTGGGCCCACCGTGGGTCTAAGGATAATAGTGGTGATTTGGTACGAATCTCTATAACACACCCTATTTTACGCTTGTTCTTTAAATCTTAATTCCAGGCCAGCCTGAAAATGTCAAACTCTCAGTCTGCTCACTTGAATGTTGACGCTGAGTCAGGACAGCACGACGAAAATGATAATGTGTTGCCCAGTAATGATCTGCTTCCTGCCGATCCCAACGGTGTCCCACCAACCGCCATGATCGATGCTAACTCGCAGGTGGCCATCAACATCAATTTGCCAACTGATTCCGGAAACAGTGTTCGCGTGGGACCACGACCAACAGCTCGAGAAGCGCCCGAAGGTGAAAGTGATGGGGTGAGCCTACGACTGATTTTCGAAATGTTGCAAGCTCAACAAGCAGCAATAGCACAGCTGCAGAATCAAAGCCACGCCCCCAATAGGGTCGAGCCTGGACAATCCTAGGAAAGTACTCGAAGAGACGAATAAACTACCGAGAGACAAACTATCGAGAGACCGGGTGAAGCCGAGCCCGAGGTAATTTCAGAGGTAATGAAGATGTCACGACCCAAACCGATAGGCCGCGACGGGTGCCCGAATCATACGTGTCGAACATCCTTAAGCATGCGTTTAAGTTATAGACGTGAATAACATACGTGAGGGAAATCTATCCAAAAGACATATGTATATATACATGCGAAATATAGTGGGCGAGCCGGCAAGGCTGCTATGGACAACTAAATACCCAAAACTGAAAGCCGACAAGGTCACATATTATCCAACTATATATAACTGTCTACAGACCTCAAATAGAAATACAACTGTACAAAGACGGGACTGAGCCACGTCATACCCATATATATATACAAGCATATCGTACCAAAATCAAAAGCAGCTCCGGATCAAGTGGAGCACGCCAACTCTCGCTGATCAAGGATCCTAAAAAGGAAAACCGTCGACTTTCCTATCTGCACCAGGGGGCATGAAATATAGGCCCCGGGAAATAGAGCATCAGTACAAATAATGTACTGAGTATGTAAGGCATGAAAATCAGTATACAAAAGACATAGATGAAACATGGAATAAAGAAATCCATCTGTAAGTCTGAATAACTTTGTAATTTTTGAAATATTTATAATGTCATGCACGTGCATATAAATGTCGTGTCATGCATAGGTATAGGTGTGCATAACATCATCAAGCTTCTGAGGGCATCCCATCATATTGACCACTGTAGGTAACATTATCAACATATACCAACTGATCAGGTGGTGGTGCGTATATAACGCCGTAATCTTTTTTTTTATATCCCACACACATATATATACATATACATATAAATACGTGTATATAATGCCATCTGGTCATGGAACAATGTACATGTATAAATGAATGAAATGCATGAAAATATGTTAATAATCTCAATATTCCTTTCGGATAAACTTTTGTCAACTGCGTATTATTCTGAGACCCATGAACAGAAGATATAATAATATGTCACATGGGGAATCAAGGACACAGAGACCCCTAGTATTTCTATGAATAGAGTCGTTTATGAAAACTGTGCGTTTGCTCGTTTCTTTTGTATAATTTGGATCATACCAAAAAGAAAGAAGGGATAGCCTTAACATACCTGGAGTATGGAAAAATCCGTATGATATTCTTGAAAAAGGTTACACCGTACTCTTTTAGAACCGCAAAATTTTTACGTTGTTAAGCTTATAATAATTCTTCGTTGGATTTGGTTGAAGAAATCTCGTTGTTAATGTCTTTGTAGGAACTTGAATTGTAAGAATTGCTAACGTTCTGTTATGAAGTGAAGTATTGCTAAGTTCTGATATGAAGTCTTTTGTATTCAAAAAATAGAAATGAAAGGTTTTGTACTTACCACCTTACTTACAAGTCTTTGTATTTAAATCATAAGAAAAGAGGTGTCTTTGTTCTTGACATGTTACTTGCCACCTAACCAAAGATAACTAATAGTCATATTCTCAAGAAGTGGCTTGCTGCCACGTTTTGGGAGGGTTTGTTTAATCTTTATCTTATAATTTATTAATTAACTAGATAATATCCCGTTATCCGATAATTAATCAATTACCCGCATAATTAAGAATTGTCTCACATTACTTAAAGTTCTACTCATTTTTAATATACCTTATACATCATACTATGATAGTCATATGGTACCTTGTATGGTACTAGTCCATAAATATCGAGTATTATAGCTCGAATCGTATTTTATCCCCAAATCGGCAACCTTTAACGAAACTCATTTTCTTTAATTCGTGTATCTTTTACCCTTCATGGCACTTACTTATCGCTTGTTATAAATAGCATAAATACGTTAACCTCAAGATAATCTTATCCCCGAGTCTACGTCGATTAACTGAAGGCGAAACTTTAACATACGAAAACGCGAGATGTAACATCCTTCCCCCTTAGAAACATTCGTCCTCGAATGTTAACTTCCCGGGATCTATATAACTTTGTCCGAGTCGCCTTCGTAACAATACTACTACCAACTCTTCCTGTAGAACTCAATAATTCAACGCCACATAGGACTACAATCATCAATAATGACAATGGCCTTACACGACCAATGACAATAACTTACACAAGAATCCATACATGTACCTTAAGGTTGTGATGTCTCAGTCGGACCCCTCTATGGAGGAGGAATTAAGTATGGATATCTAGACTTCATGTCTTCCTCGGCCTCCCAAGTCATTTCTTCCACATTGTTTTTTCTCCAAAGTACTTTTACCGAAGCTACGTCTTTAGTTCTCAATCTCTAAACCTGTCTGTCTAATATGGCAATGGGAGTTTCTTCATATAATAGCTGCTCTGTGAACTGAACGTCGTCAACTGACACGATTATGGAAGGATCTACGATACATTTACGGAGCATAGACACATGAAAGACTGGATGTACAGATTCCAAGTCCGAAGGCAAGTCTAATTCATATGCTACCTGGCCTACCTTACGTATGACCCTATATGGTCCAATGTACTAAGGGCTAAGTTTTCCTTTCTTACCGAACCTCATGACACCTTTCATTGTTGATACCTTTAGGAATACCTAGTAATTAATCTGAAACTCTAAGTCTCACCGTCAATTATCCGCATAAGACTTCTGACGGCTTTGAGCTGCTAATAGCCTTTCCTGTATAAGCTTAATTTTCTCGATTGCCCGTTGTACAAATTCTGGTCCTACTAACGTAGTTTCCCCCAACATCGAACCACCCGATAGGCGACATACACTTCCGCCCGTACCCTTGAAGTCAATAAGCGGCAGATGATCATCCCAGCTACCCTTGAAGTCTATCACACAAGCTCGTAACATATCCTCAAGTGTATGAATAGTACGCTCAGCTTGTCCGTCTGTCTGGGGATAAAATATTGTACTAAGACTTACCTGAGTCCCTAATCCTGTAAATTGAGCTCCTCGATCTGAGATAATAGAGATAGGGACACCATGCAGTCGTACTATCTCCTTAATATAAAGCCTTGCATAATCCTCTGCGGAATATGTAGTCCTAATGGGCAGAAAATGGGCTAATTTTGTAAGTCTATCAGCAATTACCCATATAGGATCGAACTTACGCTGGGTACGAGGTAAGCCTACGATGAAATCCATATTAATTACTTCCCATTTCCAAGTCGGAATCTCCATAGCCTGCAATAATCCACCGGCTTTTGATGCTCAATTTTAACCTGCTGCCAGTTAGGGCACTGAGCAACAAACTCCGCTATATCTTTTTTCATTCCGTCCCACCAATATACCTCCGTGATAGCATGATACATCTTTGTTTCTCCTGGATGGATAGAATAACGAGAATAGTGAGTTTCTCCCATAACCTGCCGACGCAGCCCTGCAACATTAGGGACACATAATTGTCCTCGATATCTGAANGCCAGTACGAGGATCCTGTGTCTTCTCCTTCTGAGGGGTGGTATCCCTATAATGAACTAACACAGGATCCTCGTACTGGCGTTCCTTCACTTCAGTTACTAACGAGGATGTTGCCGTATCCTGAATAGTAATTCCAATATCACCTGAGTCCAGTAATCGAACTCAAAGACTAGCTAGCTGATGAATCTCATGGGCTATTCTCCTCTTCTCTGGCTGTAAATATGATAGACTGCCCATAGATCTACGGCTGAGTGCATCGGCTACCACGTTTGCCTTCCTCGGATGGTATAAAATATCAACGTCATAATCTTTAAGTAGCTCCAACCACCTCCTTTGACGTAAATTCAATTCCTTTTGCTTGAAGATATACTGAAGGCTCTTATGATCCATATAGATATCAACATGAATGCCATACAAGTAGTGCCTTCACATCTTTAGTGCATGAATCAATGCGGCTAACTCTAAATTGTGGGTCGGGTAATTCTTCTCGTGCTTTCCCAGTTGTCTAGAAGCATAAGCTACAACCTTATCATGTTGCATCAGTACATAACCCAACCCAACGCCCGAGGCATCACAATATATAATATAACCATCAGTCCCTTCTGGGAGCGTTAGAACCGGTGCTGAAGTTAATCTGTCCTTCAATGCCTGGAAACTCCGTTTGCAAGCATCAGTCCACTGAAACTTAGCTCCCTTTTGAGTCAACTTACATGGGTATTCTAATCTTTTACAATTCATGA
Source organism: Nicotiana otophora (assembly GCA_000715115.1). Lineage (NCBI taxonomy): Eukaryota > Viridiplantae > Streptophyta > Magnoliopsida > Solanales > Solanaceae > Nicotiana > Nicotiana otophora. The sequence goes on along the minus strand of AWOL01S0005441.1, from coordinate 669 downwards.
AATTCCTCCTTTTAAAAGCCCAAACGTCATCCTTTATCTATCACAATTACGCCCTTATTCCACTATAAGGGCAGCATTCCATCTCTTCTAAATGCTGCTAGTCTTAGACTCCTTTGAGTTCACTTAGGCTATACTTAGATTTCTATGACTTAGAGAAACCATCAGCTCTCTTATTTTCATGGGCTTAATCTCAAGGACTTATCTATTCCCGTCACCTTCTCACTCACCTTTTCTTATCCTTATTCTTGTCTTCCTAAAACCTTGTCGCTCTACCATACTTTAGCTTGCGATACACATATCTATTTATACTTATTTGCAACCTTCCTTCAACTTTTTTGCACCATATATTTCCTTATATTATTCTGGAACATCAAGCGAGACATCACGTCGTCACACTACTTTTGTCAAAGGTGCTGAAAGAGAAGAAAATCCCTTTACAAGTTTCCTGTAATAACCTGCCAAACCAAGAAAGCTACGAACCTATGTCGGTGTCGTGGGTCTAGGTCAAGTCTTTACTTTCTCAATATTTTGTATATTAACCGGAATACCTTCACTTGAAATTGTATGCCCCAAAAAAGCTACAGAATTCACATTTAGAGAATTTTCTATACAACTTCCCTTTTTGTAGAACTTTGAGCACAATATGCAAATGATCTGCGTGCTCAGTCT
>AWOL01S0005438.1:324934-339987 GCA_000715115.1 Nicotiana otophora | reverse complement strand
CCCCCCCGGCCTTGTTGGAGAAGAAGCGAAGTAAGGTTACTATACGCCATAGAGAGGGATGAATTTGACCAAGGGTGACCTGATATCTTTTGCAAAAATCAATGATCACTGGGTCGACGGGACCTAACGTGAAGGGGTAAGTGTAAACACTTAAAAACCCCTCCACATGGGTGATGACGCGCTCTTCGGGGGAGGGAATTTGCAACACAACCTCGAAACTCCAGTTTCAGTCTTTCTTCATAGCCTCGAGATGACCCTCCGTTATCGAGCATATGTGCATCGACACATGCTCACATCGATCCGGAATAGATGAAGGATTCTCAACCTTAAAATCGATCTTCAGAGTACACGGGCCGGGAATATACTCATAGGTAGGCGGCTCCACCGGCGCCTTGTCGCCGGACGGCCGTGAAGAAGAAGCTTTCTCCTTCTGAGGTACAGTTTTCGAAGTTTTGACCATTGATATGAGAGAAAGAAAGGCAAAGGCAGATGAAAAGTTGATGTAGATGGCTCTGCAAGCGGCAAAATAGAGAGAAATGGTAAGAAAATTTGGAAGAGTGAGAGACGTAAAAGTGGTAAATGTTAGATGGAGGGGTTATTTATAGGCTTGCATCGTGACGGTTCAATACCAGAAGTGGTCGACCACCATCTTACATGCATTAAATACCTTGAACAGACTAAATCGATGGGACAACTATCACATACGTCATGATCGAGCCCTGTGAAAATGTCAGCTTATAACCCGATCGAACCGTCAAAGATCATATCGATTCTCACCACATCCTTCTTGAGAAACGAGGGGACTATCTGTGTACGGTCGAAATAGATTTCGGCCTTCCTACGTTTGATCGAGTTCGAATGGTAAGCAACCAGAGTGGGAATTTGGGATGAGTTCCGGAGGCAGTACAAACATGCCTCGAGTCCGAAGGCTAATCGAGGAGTCGGCTCGATACTTTTATCGATCCTGTGACCAAATCGATTTGCAAGGCATTGCTTCGAGGTCATAAATGCGCTACACCTACCCCGGAGGTCGAACTCAAGCAAAACCGAGGGCTCGACCCAATAACGAGTTCGAGCTAGTGTCGAGCTCACAGACAAGAGTCGTTACAACCGTACTAAGAGAGAGAATCTTGGCGAGTGAGGAAGAGACAATTCATCATGGGTCCTCCACTATATGCTTTATTTTATTGTAAATAAAGTATGATCCCTATATTATAAAAGGGGGAATTCTTGTAAGCATACCACTATAGATAATAGACTGTAACAAAAGATCACTTCTCATATTGGAAGATATCTCCTCATGCTTGTTTTATTTTACTTTATTCATTCTTTCGCTCATTATTCTCATTCTCATAGTCAAGAATACATATATTTCTATTTGTCTATACGATTTGTATCAGATTGTATCACATATCCTTAAAATCATACACAAATTTAACGTTATCTGATTTTTCGGGTAAACAATTCATTTTCTGCATAAAAATTTGTGGATTCCAAATGGATATGCTATATACGCACAAAAATAACATCTAATACTTGATCGAGAAATACGAGTATGAGTAAAGTAAATTTAGTATCATAGAGCGATCCAATTTCTTTTAGAATTTATGTTCAGTTCGATCGGCTGCATCTCCATTGACCGTTGATTTTATTTTCCATACGCTTTGATGGGGAGGGATGGCAAGGTGATAAGAGTTGCCTTTGCTTTCATATTCCTTCTCAAAATATCATCACTTTTAGTTCCTTTAGAATTCCACTTTTCCTAGTTTGTCCTTATGAAATAATTAGAAGAATACGCCTTTTATGATTTTGCAAGGAAATAAAATCGTTAAATAAAATAGGTTAGGGTGTGAATCATAAAAGAGTATATACGTTAGGGGCAAAAATGCAAACAACCCGTTCTAGGAGGGTCTCGTGTCGGTGAAAAGCAAACCAAAGAAAGTATCATAATTATTTAGTTACATAATTCTCCCATTTTGAACTTCCATGTGGTCAAGTGAAAACAAAGACCTCGAGTATTAATATATATTCTATTCTACTTTTAAAAAAAATAAAAGACCTCATCCCCTAGGAATAGAAAAAAGATTAAGAAAACCTCAATCAGGGAGTTGTTTTATACATAATCTTTGGAATAGTAGAAATTATCAATGAAATTTTATGAAAGTTTGACTTTCAACAATTTTTGAGAAACTTCGCCTAGCTGCCGGCTATTTCTTCACTAGAATTCTTTAACGAATTATTAAAATAAAGAAAGCACCAAAAAGAAAGAAAGCTGAATAAAAGTAAATTGCATTATTTCTACTAGAAAAAACATATTGTAGTATTTCTCAAGGAGGGAAAAATCTGGTAGAAACCATGAGATGCTGAGTTTGGCAAAATTTTCAAATTGTGGTGTTTTGGAAGATTTTGCAGATTCTTCATTTTTAAGGTAATGCAACTATATATGAGGGAATGACAAGTTTTAAAACCCTAATTAAACTATTTATTAGTAGTTAATTCTTACAAAACTAAATTATCGCATCATTTATCAAATCCTAAGTCTATCTAAATGAAAAGAAATGGAACAACTTAACATAACACTTAAAGCACGTAATAATTGATTTAATAATTTAACTACTTAACATTGACAGTATGATAAGTAATTGCTTAAATATGTGGATTACTACTAAAGGAATATATCTTGATATAATAGGTCAAATTACATGAATAGTCTAAAAATAATTCTTTACACTACTAACCATGTATATAATTAGGAATTTTTATTTAATTAATGTAGTAACCTTACGACATGAGATAATTAGGATAGGGAGAACATGATTATTATGTATTTATTAACAGCATGATAATGACGAGAGCCAAACATCAATGTTACACACTCCTATTCCATCAATGCGATACACGAGGCAATATAATAAACTTGAAAGACTTGCAAACTTTACCAAAAGAATATGGAAATTAATTAAATTTTAATTATTCCATCAATAGGTTTAGAATTAGCTGGTTCCTAATTAAAAAACAGGTACTATGTAATTAAAAAGTAGTGCCAAATGCTAGAAAACAAGAAAATGGATCAAGGGTAGTCATGTTTCACAAAATTTATGAGTTATTAATATAACTATCACTTTCATCTCATAGCTAACAGGTAAGATGACAATCAAGAAAAGAAAACACTAAAATCCTTCTTAGCTCATCCCCAAGATTCGCTGACTTCCTTCTTTCATATTTGCCTCCAGCTTCCACACGAAAAATACTTACATATATGTGGTTTACACTAACAATATTAATTATTTACTATAGTAAATGATAAATACATGTATTCATTGATTTGGTGGGCACACTACCAATACGGGTAGATTTTTTTATTTTTAACTATCTAGACTTTAATATATATACGTTTTCCTAACAAAGACGTATTCAATTGTAGAAAAGCAAACAAGTCAGAGCGGTTCTTTCGCTTTCACTTGCACACGAGCTTCAACTGCTGATAGTTTTTATTTTCTTTTATGTTCTTTAGTCTCTTAAGGAGTAATAGAATAAGCCCAACCAAACAATTGTGACATTATTGTATTAGAGAATAATACAATCAACTGTTATTATCATAACAATATAGTATGAAATATACATAGTACGGATGAAAATTATTAAAAAAAAGTAATAAGAGTTAGGTTGGCTTGTGGAGCCAAAAGTCTAACTGAGAATCTAAGTATTATATTTTTATTTTTCGTTTGGGATTGTATTATTTAATCCCCAGATGAAAGGAACTTATGACCAAACTCCCATAATAATCGGATGAAAAGAACAATTTTTCTTGATATCCTACTAAGCAATACATGCTTCTCTTTCTCTGAAATTTGAAACCTTCTTAAATTCAACAATTTCTTGTACGATATTTTCTTGATCCTACGCAGCTAACAATATGTCGTTTGCGAACCTGACATAAGTAATACGTACAGTATTGATATTTGGCCTTTTTAGGTAATGCAAAGATATTCCTTTGAAAATGCGACTTTACGATTTTCTCTTTTCCTTCCTAATCTCACGATTTTCTGTCTAGCTATAGGTTAACTTTATTTGCTTGCATATTTCAGAGTCAAACTCCCGTGCGCTCTAAGATATGACACTTATCATTTGACAGAGAAATATGAATAAACACACATATCCAATTACTCCATAGCCCGTAATATCTTTTTTTTGTTTCCCCTCTTAGACCATTCACGTTATCACGTACAAGAGACGAAGACTAGAGGAAAATAGAAAATTTACTATTTCCTCTAAAATACCCTTGGATATGGAATAATTTCAAGTAATAAGAAATAGGTACCTGGACTTTTTTCGCCTTCTTTTGATCGTAATTGTAAGTTTGTCCTGCGATAAATCTTTTGAGATGTAGTTTTCGCTTTCCAGAACACGGTGTACTACAGTATTATGAAAATTAAGCCTAATCCTCATAAAGGTAACCACTCTAGTTAACAGGTTCTATCAACCTAGGAAAAAAGAAGTAAATCGTAAAATTAATAGATTTAAAAAATGATATATGCCTCTAGGGTAAATAACATCAATGCATGATGGACTCAAATACCCTTTTTCAACTTTCACTTTAAATACTCATTTTTAACGTGAAATACATGTACCTTCTTTTAACTTCAACTTCAAATATTTTTTTTTTCAAACTTCACCAAATCATCTTAACTCTTGACAGAAATATTCTTGCGTCTTTAAGCTTAGTAGTTCTGATCTTTTTCCATGCGCAAGAATATCTTTCTTTTGACACACTATGGGAGGAGATAATAGTCAACTTGGGCGGAAGGGGGGGCCAAGTTTTATATTAACTGGGCCGAAGACTGTCCCCCTCCCTTTTTTTTAAAAAAAAACATTCCTGTTTGAGGAGGGCTTGATCTTACCTCATTAATATACAACACAAGGATAAGAACTTATCCTTCACAACAAAAAGGGAGGAATTTCTTGTCACGGCCCAAAATTACCAACCGGTCATGATGGCATCTAACTCACTTGCTAGGTAAGTCAAACATAACATAAGCAAAATATAAATACTGAATTAACAGAAATAGTACAAGTCTAAGGCCAATTAACATAAGCAACAGAGTCAAAACATAACAAATCCCCCAAAACTGGTAAATATAGAGTCATGAGCTGTAAAACGGAAATACAAGTGTGAAATGCTAAATAACAATATTGTTTGAAATATAAAATAAATAATACGAAATGAAAAGAGACGCCAAGACTGCGATCGAGATACAACTCTACCTCGTCCCTCGGGGACCAAACTCAGCAATAAGTCCCAGTTACTGATGGCTCGGTCCAACACCTAGATCTGCACAATTAAGTACAGAGTGCAGTATGAGTACAACCGACCCCATGTACTCATCAAGTATCATAACTAAACTCTGCGACATAATATGAGCAAGAATTATAAATGATACCACTAATCGCATGTACAGTTCATAAATTCAACAAGTGCAGAACAAATAATATGATCAAGTCATGAATCGCGAAAAGAACCACCTTGGTGTACACAATTACTTAACGCACTCTGCTCAGCCAAAAATCCACCATATAAAGAAGATATGCAAATAAATCAGATAGCAGACATGAAGTTGCAAGTAAAAATGAAATGCAACAACCAAATCAAACACTGACTAGCTTTTCCTCAGAATTTTCATAACAGCACCAAACCACTTATCAGTTTTCCTCAATCTGCGTGTACACCATCAAAAGTAACATGAGAGGGTGACACTAGAGGGATGGATCCATATCCACACGCTGCACATCCAACTCACGTGTTGCACGGACAACTCACGTACTAATAGTATCAACCGCACGGATAACTCATGTGTTGCACCAACAACTCACGTGCCAACAATATCAATATCTCAAATCCGCACGGACAAATTATGTGCCAATAATATCAACCGCACGGACAACACACATGTTGCATGGACAACTCACGTGCCAATATCATAATCCGCCCGGTGTGGTCACATGCTCAATATCACAGTCCGCCCAGCGTGGTCACGGGCTACCAGTCCAAACCATATCACATAGAAAGCAGATATACATGAATACATGTACATGATCAATGAATATCAAATCTCATACTCCTGGACTGGTGTAAGTGACATGCTAAGTGTATACATGTGCAAGTGTGATATCACGGCTCAAATCAGGTAAATACATCCCAAAACTAGCAATTATCAAGTTCAATCAGGAGATTAACCTCTATATAACCTCAGACATGGCTCAAATAGCTCACAACAGGGGTATAAATAAGAGAAACATCACAGCATGAAGCTTGGCAATTAATTCAAGGCATATCTCAGTCTAAGCACTACCCCGAGCATGAATAATACCCTGGTGCACGCATATGGGCTTAGCCCCACATATGTGCACCACCCATAACACATAGCTATCACAAATAACTCAGGCAACTGGTGCCTCAATCATGTTTATGTAAGATACTTACCTCAAGCAAGCCAAATCAGTATTCTAGGAAGCCCTTCCGCATTAATCAACCTCCAGACGACTCAAATCTAGTCAAAATAACTTAATATAATCAACAAAATCCTTAGAAAATAATTTCAAATGATAAAGCTAAGATTTTGAATCAAATATCCAAAGTCAACCCAAAAATTCAACACCGAGCCCGCACCACGGAACCCGACCAAACTCACAAATTCCGAACATCCATTCCGATACAAGTCCAAATATTTGTATTTTATCCAATTCCAACCTCAAATCGACCCTCAAATATCAAATTTTACTCTCCAAAATCATAGTCTAAAAACCCTCAAATCTCACCTTTAATGCATGAAAATTAGGTGTAATAATCTATGGGTAATCGATATCTAACACCAAAATCAAGTAAGGATCACTTACCCCTTCATATTGTGATGAAAAACCCTCCAAAACTCACCTCTAATCGAGCTCCAAAATTCTAAAAATGAGAAAAATAGAAAAGACCAAACCCTCGATATAAGTATTCCGCCTAGTCATTTCGTATATGCGGCTCCGGATCTGTGGAAGGAAACCTGCATCTTTGTTCCAACTCAAATCCCTGGCCTTCTACTTCTGCGGTTACACTTCACATCTATGCTCACGCATCTGCGGTCCCTCTCCGCAGAAGCAACCCCGCACCCGCGCCCTAACTTTCGCATCTGCAGTCTTACACAATCTTCAGCCCTGATAGCTTCTGCGGCCTCATGTCCGCACCTGCAGATTCGCTTTTCTGCTCCTCAGTCGTATCTGTGGACCTACCCTTCCCCAGCCAATCACCGTATATGCGTCCTCCCAGCCGCTTATGCGGTCTCGCACATGCGGTCATCCATCGCAGGTGCGAAATCACCAGAACTTAGAAGCCTTCAGCAATACAACAAAGTCCAATAATAATCCGAAATTAATCTGATACACACCCGAGGCCCCCGGACCCAGTCCAATCACATAAACCAATCCCAAACTATGACACGAACTCGCTCGGTACCTCAAATCAACCAAAACAATATCAAAACTACGAATCACATCTCAATTCAAGCCTAAGGAAATTGATGAATTATCAACTTCCAAAACTCGTGCCGAACAATATCAAATCAACTTGGAATGACTTCAAATTTTGCATGCAAGTCTCATATGATGCAATCTGATACACACCCGAGGCCCCTGGGATCCCGTCGAGTCATACCAAACAATCTCAAAATATAACACGAACCTGCTCGGGACCTCAAATCACCCAATCAAAACTATGAATCGCACCTCAATTCAAGCCTAAGGAAATGAATAAACTATCAACTTTCAAAACTCGTGCCGAACCATATCAAATCAACTCGGAATGACTTCAAATTTTGCATGCAAGTACCAAATGACACAATGGACCTATTCCAACACCCGAAACCACAATCTGGACCCGATATCAACAAAGTCAACTCCCGGTCAAGCCTATCAACCTTCTAAACCTTCAACTTTACAACTTTTGCCAAAGAGCACCAAACCAACCTACGGACCTCCAAATACAAATCCTGACATATGCCTAAGCCTAAAATCACCATACGAAGCTATAGGAATTATCAAAATACCATTTCGAGGTCGTCTATATAAAACTCAAACTCTGATTAACTCTTACAACTTAAGCCTCCAACCTTGGGACTAAGTGCCCCAATTTATTTCCAAATATCCCCGAAACCAAGCCAACTACCCCGACAAGTCACATAACCACAAATATACATAAGTAAAGCATGAAATAGGAGAAATGGGTCTAAAATCAGTGGCAAAGCTACATTTGACACCCCTTCGCGGGAAAAATACATTGTGTAGCTAGGTAAAAAAATATATATGTAAATATACTATGTATTATATGTATTGACTTCGCGGGAAAAATACACTGAGAATACTATTGCTATTGTGGTTGATGTGTTTGGAAGAAGAGAAGGCTTGAAAAAGTACAAGTTAGAACTTGGTAGTTGGGTGAGATGGTGTGGACTGTTTTGGTGATGTATTGTAATGAATATAAGGTTATATATATATTGTTTGTTGACATTCTGGACATGTTGGTCTTGTTGTTTGATTTGAGGAAAGTGAAGAAAATAAGGGGAGGTGCTGTCCAAATTTTCGTAGACGAGCTAGTCGCTCATTTGTGTTGAGTTCTAGCTTCCGTAAGATTAACAATGGTCCCTTATTGTTTGTTGTAGATTAAAGTACTAATGGGCTAAAACGATGTCGTGAGGTTAAATAAACTACAAAGGTATGTTAAGGCTATCCTTTCTTTCCTTTTGGCATGATCGATATGATACAAACAAAACGAACAAACGCACAACTTTCATAAATGACTATATTCATAGAAGTACTAGGGGTGACTATGTTCTTGATTCCCCATATGTCCTATTATTATATCTTCTGTTCATGGGTCTCAGAAAATACGTAAGTTGATAAAGTTTATCCGAAGGCACATTGATCTTATGACATTCCGAGAGATCTTATTGACTTACTTCATTATGCATTGTATTTATTTATACATGTACATTGACCCATGACCAAATGACGTTATATACACGTATATTATATGTATATGGGGTATGGGAAAAGGTTACAGCGTTATATACGCACCACCACCTAATCAGCTAGTATACATTAATGATTTTGCCCACTGAGGTTGATAAGATATGATGGGACTCACAGGCTTAATGATGTTATGTACGCATATACCTACATGATATGACATTTATACGCACGTGCATGACATTATAAATGTTTCATGATTCACAGAGCTATTCAGACTTACAGGTTGAGTCATTTACTCCATCTTTCATTCAAATCTTTTATATACTTCTTTTTATGCCTTACATACTTGGTACTTTATTTGTACTGACGTCCAGTTTTCCTGGAGATGCTACTTTTCATGCCTGCAGGTCCCGATAGATAGGTTAACAGTCCTCCTAGTAGGCTATCAGCTCAGCGGAAGGTGTTGGTGCACTCCACTTGCTCCGGAGTTTCCAATTTGGTCAGCATGATTTAGACATATTTAGATTGGTATGGCGGGGCCCTGTCCTGGCCTTTATGACATTTATGTACTCTTAGAGGCTTGTAGACAGATGTTATGTATATGGATACTTGTATGACCTTGTCGGACTATATTTTGAGTGTATAAATGATTATGTCGGCCTTATAGGCCCGTATGTCACATGTATAAGTTTCTATATCATGTTGGGTCATCCTATGTCTAGTATTCCCTTATGTTTTATTCTGGTTATCTCATTACGACCCTTCTGCTCCACTTACCCATGATGGTATGATAATAAAGATATGTTACGTTAGTACTCGGTGTAGTAAGGCATCAGGTGCCCGTCGCGGCGCTGCAGTTTGGGTCGTGACAAACTTGGTATCAAAGCAGATTTGTCCTAGGGAGTCTATAAGTCGTGTCTAGTAGAGTCTTGTTTATGGGTGTGTTGTGCACCCCCCTTATAAGCATGAGGCTACAGGGTATTTAGTATTGTCACTCTTTCTTCTTACTCTAGATCGTGTGGTAGAGCTCAGTTGTAAGCATTCAAACTCCTCAATTCTATCTTATTCGTAATACAACGATACCTACATCTAGAAAGACCATTGGTAAGAGATTGAATACAGTATTGGAAGAGTTGAGTCAGAGGAACTCGATTTTGCATCATGCTTATTATGAGTAAATGTAAGGTCTTGAGCCGATCATGTATGTACTAAGATGTGTAAGCTTCTCTAAAAGTATCCCTAAGGCATGAATATCTATCCACAATGTGGTGAAAATCAACGAGAGAATCAGAAGGTAGATACATGTTTCAACAAGTAAATGAAGCAAGGTGAAGAAGGGTACAAGGTATCTAGTTAATGAAGATTATCAGTATTTATAATCCTGGTAGAGAAATATAAGCATTTTGAGTTAGCTTCAACAGTAACAGAGGTATGTACAATTGGCCACACCCATCTCAGTTATACCCTATGGGAGCTAACAAATATTGTTTAAGAGAAGGACAGGATATCAAGATCCAGTTGGGGTTAGAGTAACCCAAAATGGTAGATGGATTGTTAGCGTTAGCTGACATTTCCAAAGAATATTGCAAATATGGTAATAGTTCTCCTTGTGAGATACCCAGATAGTGCACTCTAGAATAGTACACTTAGATATGAATACTAGCATGTTCATAAAATTCAGAAGATAGGCATTGGAATCCTAGAAGAGATAAATATTTACCTTAGTATGGCTCTTTTCCCTAGTCAAGAGAGAATATTATGCGACCCGAAGAGCTAGTGGATGGAGCAATGGGAGCTAAAAGGGAAAGAACGTATTGTTGAAAAATTCAGAATAAAGTGATAGACCGAAATATTAGCAGAAGAATAAGAAGAGAGTAAATAAAGCATTATGAGTAAGATGTGATAAATGACTAATAATTGTAAATCAAAATATAGCAGGATGACAGAGTCTATAGTCAAGTGAAGGAAAAGACAAGAGGTGACATGCCTTGAGGCAATAAAAGAGTATAAGCCATAAAGTCATATTCCCATTTCGAGAAATGAGTTGGTGACTCCAACGTGATTACCAGAAGAAAAAGTTAGACCCCCGGATTAATTGAAATAAGTATGGGCTAGTGAACAAGATAAACTGAACATGAATTAAGGACCAAAGGATTTTATCATAGACGGCATCATGAGAATTTCATAGATAGCGTTCTGGCAATAATAGAATAGATAACAAAAGAAAAACCTTTAAAGTTCATTCAGGAAGACGCTTTCCTAAAGCAAGCACTGTGAGCAGAGTTAATCTTAAGGGACTAAGTATGCCAGTTACACTAGGTGTCACCCTCGTGAGTAAGAAATTTCGTTATCCTTAGTACAAAAGGGTTACCACAAGGCGAGTATGAGTCAGTACAGATGTGAAAAGACGCCAAAGATGATAAGAGAGGGAAGATGGTGTGATATGGTATTAAGTTGGAGTTAAGTGGTTCAGGTAACTATGGAATGGTAAAGGAAGAATGTGGTAAAAAGAGGAAAGGGACGATGTTGCATTTATTCAGATCCTACATATATGTGGCGACTCTAGAACATTATGCAAACACGACGCTGAGGAGAGGTGGTAAGAGTTCCCGCCCAGGATGTTATTGATTAATAAGTGTGAATTGATACTTGATAATCAAGAGCCAGTACGAGAAGTTAGTTAAGACAAAGGACATATCCCAAGAGATATTACGCAGAATATAGAGATGAGAATGGACCAACGAGTAGTTAGTAGCTGATTCAAGAAGCGTCTAGTTATGACTAGACAAGAGGATACAGATAAATTAACAGATCATGCAAGATAAACGTAGTGAACCCCAAGATAGGGAATTCAATCTCGCAGATATGACATCCTGATCCTTGAGAAATATTCAAATAGGAGTTGAGGTAGTTAAATGTACCGTATAAGTATTACAGAAATAATAGAGAGTGCTACTGGGGAGATAGTCAAAATTTAAGTTCAAAAGCAACCCTACGAGTACAAGGGCGTGGAGGTAAATAAATAAGGATAATTTTAGGCGAGGAAGAACATCAAAAATTCCATCGGGTAAACGATGTAATAAGCTCGCAGCCTTACAAGAGTCAGAGGGTCTTCTCTAAGTACTACAACGAAAGACTAGCTGAGGATATAAGGAGGCTTCAACCTAAGTATAGTAACTTGAAGAAGTAATGGTCTTGTAATAATAGTCTCACTACAACATTGGATGCACTCCATAAGAAAGTGTCACCTATCGTAACTAATGAACGGGAAGTAAGTGATATTCGAGATCATATTAGTTGCATGGAATTCCAATATTTGTGGGCACCAAGATAAGCCAAGTATCCATGCAGCAAGTGGTAGAATGACCAGGAAAAGTAATTGCTTATGTTTAAAGATAACTGAGAAGGCACGAAAGGAAATCTATGGTGCTAGCAAGTTAAAGGAAGGTTGCGAGTAGTATAAATTGATAGAGCGACAAGGTTTTAGGTAAATTGGAGTAAGGATTAAAGAAAAGGGGAGTGAGAAGCTGACAAGAATAGGTAAGGCCTCGGGATTAAGCCTATCAAAACAAGAGAGTTGATGGTTTCCGTAAGTTATAGAAAGCTCAGTATAGCATGAATGAACTCAAAGGTTCAAAGACCAGGTGCATTTAGAAGAGATGGAATGCTGCCCTGGTAGTAGAATAAGGGTGTAATTGTGAAAGATTAGAGGATAATGTTTAGGCATTTAATTGAGTAATAATCTAAAGAAAAGGGATTTCATGAATTCCACGGGATTAGAATACCCCTATAACATGAATCACATTGGGATGCTATGAAATATAGTTATTGAAGTATATCGTCCCAAGGTGGATCAGGCAAATCACTTCAAATGTTCCTCGATGCGACGTAAGCCCTAGTGACAATGTATTACGTAAGAGGTTTCAAGTTATCAGTGCTAGATTATAGATCAACATTGAGGTGAATTAAAAATGGATGGATAAAAGTTACAAAGTATGAGATCAGATTAAGGCGTCATTCTTAAGATGAACAGTAATGAGGAAGCATTAAAGGACTTAGATTTATATAGGATAAGCAACGAGAGTAACCTGGAGTTGGGTAGCAGACCTCAGTAACAATAAACTGAAGTAAGAGTTATGGTATAGTATGACCTACTTAGATGTATTAAAGCCATAAGCATAGATAACCAAGGCTATGAAACAAGATATAGCAATAGTCGAAAGTTCGACAAAGTACCGAGCGAAGAACTTCTGTACACCTATAGATGCCCAGAGGGACAGCTTGTCATAGTTTTGTATATGCTCCCAAAGTGAGGCCTAGAGATTAGCTAAAAGCTGGAGGAAAAAGGAAATAAGAGTCTCATAGGCACGCATACAACGTCAGAGTCGTACATATTAAATGACAAAAGGTAGCAACAGTTACGAGATTAGAAGAATTCCTACTACAAGTCGTGGTGTGAGAAAGATGCCTAAAGCGGGGAATTCCCTATCCTTTGGATTTATTCATAGAACAGTTGCCTAGATAGAAAGGATGGTATTAAAGTATTCATTAGGGTTGTAGGTTATGAGACTGATAAGCGCATCAGTCAACATTCGAGGACGAATGTTTCAAAGGGGGGAATGATGTTACACCCCATGTTTTCGTCACAAAAATACGTCATAATTCAATTGATGTAAGATCGGAAATGAGATCCTCTTTGAAAGTATATAAAGTAATCGGATGATATTACATCCCATATTTCCGTTCAACATACAAACGACTAGGTTGAGGACGAATGCACTTAAACGTGAGAAAGAATATTTTGGACAAATAAAAATGAGCTGCTTGCTTACCCGACATGCCTGCTTCACCAACTTACTTTCCATCCTACTTGCTTGAGCTACACGACACATATCTAAATTATTTAACGAAGATGAGACACATATTTCAAAATGGAAAAAGAACCAACATGTATCACCTACTTTATTAAGTAGATGACAAGTAGGTGAATCACCTACTTAGAGTTTGTGGACCAAATTAAAAGCGGAAGGAAAAGGATAGATATGGGCAATCCAATCCATCTACCCAAGCCCATTAGTAGGGACATATATATATAGACATTTCACTTAGAAAATAATTTAGGATCCCTCTCTCTCTATTGCAACGTGAAGGAGCTCCAAAATATCATCCCAAGACCTCTCTCAATATTATCCTAGGGTTCAAAACCAAATCCACAAGTTGGTAAGGTGATTTCTCTCTTGGAAGTTCAAGATCACCTAGTTATCTCTCTACTTTATTGTTTGGGGTAAAGAGCTTGTTTGAGCTTGAAGCAAAGCTTAGTTGGACAAGTATTCTTGCTGCCAAGGTAAGGTTTAACTTCTCCTATATGTATTTAAGATCATCTATGTATATCTAGTTAATTTGATAAAGGGAACTTGTGAAGTAGGTTGAACTTCATGTTAAAGTGTTGTAGTTGCTAGACTATTTTGGAGTTGAATTCTTGATGTTTTATGGCTGGAAATCAGTAGAAATAACTTAAGAATACTATTGCTATTGTGGTTGATGTGTTTGGAAGAAGAGAAGGCTTGGAAAAGTGCAAGTTAGAACTTGGTAGTTAGAGGAGATGGTGTGGACTGTTTTGGTGATGTATTGTAATGAACATAAGGTTAGATATATATATATAAAGGAAAAGGATAGATATGGGCAGTCAAATCCATCTGCCCAAGCCCATTAGTAGGGCCATATATACATAGACATTTCACTTAGAAAACAATTTAGGATTCCTCTCTCTCTATTGCAACGTGAAGGAGCTCCAAAATATCATCCCAAGACCTCTCTCAATGTTATCCTAGGGTTCAATACAAAATCCACAAGTTGGCAAGGTGATTTCTCTCTTGGAAGTTCAAGATCATCTAGTTATCTCTCTACTTTGTTGTTTGGGGTAAAGAGCTTGTTTGAGCTTGAAGTAAAGCTTAGTTGGACAAGTATTCTTGCTGCCAAGGTAAGGTTTAACTTCTCCTATATGTATTTAAGATCATCTATGTATATCTAGTTAATTTGATAAAGGG